>VXCM01003238.1:51793-153718 GCA_014773175.1 Lucifuga dentata | reverse complement strand
AAGTGAAATCTGATTTTTTTTTTTTTTTAATGGCATCCCCATCTATGTTACTAGATTAAAGTCCGTTAAGTTTAAATTAAGTTAAAGGGGGCTTGTTGTGTGAGCTCCAGTAGAGAGAGAGAGAGAGAGAGAGAGATCTGAGACCTCCATGGCAATGCAGAGGTCATATTTTTACACGGCTCCATCTTCAGCTGCAAAACCCTTTTTTCATCTGCTGAATAGTGCTCCACAAGATCAATAAACTGAAATTAATGCATAAAATCGGTGGATTCCTCCTTTAAGTACATCTCCATATCAAACACAAATAGCTTTGCTAGCAGGTGGGAATGGCGCTGAGGGAAACCATGAACCCTACACACTCCTTGTAAGGCTTCTCGCTGACAGCTCGAAAGAAGTGGCTGATGAGACTTTATATGTATCAGGGAAAAGCACATGGCTGTCCTTCACCCTCCCCAAGCCAAAAGTGGGATTAAACCACAACAAGGGCTGCTGTGCATGGAGAACCATATTGGCAGGAAAAAGGGCAATACAAAAATGCATTTTGGTCAAACAAATTGTATGTTTGAATACAAATGATAGGGACAAAAATGGAGTTGCAAGAAAGGGTGCCACATTGTAATAGTATGGTGGGCCATCTTTTGTACTCTAAAATGACCAATTCAAGTTTTCCTTTTTCCTTTTCCTGAGAGTGAACTACTTCTTAACATGGTATTCTTTTTTTTTTTTCACATGGATAAATTGTTGTGATGGTGAATGCTCGTTCGAATGACTACATTCAGTCAGAAAAATTCCACATTTGTGAAATGTTTCACGTGGATTTACCATCTGTTCACTGATATATACAGTATATAAGGTAATCAAAGGTAATTATAAAGTGCGCCATTTATCTGCTCATTGGCTGGAACAGTGGAAAAGAGGCACTTGCCTGGTGAATTTCCTCTTTGGTTCATTTAGCTGAGTACTACAGAATGGCCGCGGGCAGATTTGATGAGTCACCAACTGAAAATTATTTTTTGATGGCTCTTCTTGTTCTTTCATTTAAAGAAATATCCTGTGAAATATTGACCTAAAGCACTCCTTTCCTGTCTATTACATCTTTTGACAGCTTATTGTGAATAGCGGCAAAGCAGAGAAATATGTTTTATTCTTTAAAGAGCTATTACACAACAAAAAAAAAGTCTTTTTGCAGATTTACTGTACCTACTCACTGCTTAATATTACCTTGAGGGTGAACACAAATTACTGATAATGCAGCTCTTGTTGCCTCTGGTGAGCCCAAACAAGACCTGTCTGTCAATCTTCCTTTATCTCATAAGGCTTCCACTGAAAGGGGGATGACAGAGGATTTCACATGGCTATATATCTCCGTTTCCTCTTGTCTTGCCATATTCTGTATGTTCATCTCCACAACTTTCTATCTCTCTACATCCATCCATCCTGTTTTTTTCCTATGCTTGGTACTACTCATTATTTATTCTGCTGCTTTCCTTGTCACTTCCTGCTCCTGTTACAGAACTGCTTTTTTTGCATAATCACCTGACAAGATATCTTAAAGGACCATACCAGTGATTCTGCATTTTAAGCCCAATAAATACCACCCGCATATACATTAAGTTACTGTCAACCAATTTCCAAAACATAAAGTCTGCAGCAGTTGGACTGGTTAAATAAAGTTACTTCAACAAAACTTTAAAAGAAAGAAAAAGAAAAAGCAATTCTAATATTTACCGCTCCAGTAATATATTTAGGAAAATGGCCTCACAGACACCTCGGTTGTTAATGTGGCAACTGTTTGCATTCGGCTATTCTATTTTTAAGTTCAACAGAGATTGAGCCAATCTTTGAAGCTCATTCATTAAACATGATGTCATCCATTTTAAAGAGGCTCAGTTTGACAATTTCCTTAGTAAAAGCTGATCTCAGCAGCTTTGAGAATCTGTCTTAAGAGGAGAATTTTAGGATTTCTAGGGTCCTTTAAATAGACTCTGAGAGGAAGGATAAAACACACATAATATGTAAATATAGGAAGTTTAGACCTGAGAGCGTTGACCAGAGTCAATACTATTTATTATTCATTTCCTTTGGTTTCCCCAATATGATCCTTCAAATGAAATGCTTTTTTTCACATAAACAAATTAAAACCTTTATTTACAGCATAGCCAACGAGCAGCAACAATGGAGAAGATGGGGCTTGCGTCTTTTGCTTAAGGGCATCCTAAAGGTTGCAGCAAATCTCATTAGACCCTACTATGAAAACAAGCTAGCACGATCTTCAATTTGGTGAGGGTTGATGGTGTGTTGTGTAATTGCTGGTAATGGTTGCTAATAGAGCAGCACCATAGGATAGGCCTCAGGGGGAGAACACTAGATTGTGGACATTACACAGAGACTGTCAGTCACTGTTCACTATCTGTGCCCATATTACAGAAAAGCACTGCATCAGCACACACACACAGGTCCATGCTTACATAAACCATTAACCCCAGCCCTCCAATATCCCGCCATATAATTGCATTCTACAGGTAATCTGCTTCAGTAAATGCAGGAAATAACCCATAACTGACCCAATAACCAGTCACCGTGCAATAACAGACGAAAAGGTCATGCAAAATCATCGGGGTTGCGGTGGCGAAATCACACACACACACAACATTGTCATTCTCTTGAGGTGATCCGTGACAACGCAACGAGGTCCTGACCTTTTCCCCACACAGTGACGCTTCATTTATGAGACCATAAAGTACCTTTGAGGTACAGATTGTGAGACAATGCTTTTAAAACTGAATGCTTCCTGTAATTCCGCTCACTGAAGCCATAGGTTCCGTATTTATGACCCCCAAGTCAACTAAAGGTGAAAGGCCAAGCACAGTTTTCCTGCCAAGAAATGGTTACATCATGACACAGTGTGTAAGAACTTGAATGAAAGAGTATAGAGAAGACATAACTATATTGAATCCACCACTGCATGTTTGCCTGATGGCTTTGAGAATTTTTCAGTATCTATCTTGGGCTGATATGAGTCCTCCTCTTTTTGCCATTGAACTATTAGAGGAAGAGGTGATAATTACCTCTCTTTAAAATTAAGAAATCTCCTAAAGGCACATTCACATTTCGTTGCAACACTAGTTTTTAATTTTCTATTGAAGCCATTGAACAATAACTTAATTCAAGGGATGACACACAGAGATACAACTCTTACACGATGCGCATTCATTTGAACCCTTTTGTGCTTCCTTTTGGATTGAATTACCTGTTTTCTGGGAGGAACCCACACAAAGGCACTGAGAGACATAATGGCTGAGTAGAGCTGGGTTCAGTTGCATTTAATCGTTTGAAAAAAAAAAAAAAAAAANAAAAAAAAAAAAAAAAAAGATTAGAAACTATGGCAGTGTATTGCTGCCACAAATCCAAATCACAAGAAGTCATGTTCCATAATTGGCTGTCATTGTCCAGATAACATATCCAGATACATACCGTATATTGCATTTTAATGCAATGTAAACTGCCTAAGATATATCTTCAAGTGTCGAGAAAATGATCTGGAGATAATTATCCACTTCCATCATCTTCCCACGAACTCAACTGAGACTTGTTTTTTGTGGGTTTTTTTTTTTTTTTTNTTTTTTTTTTTTTTTTGCATCAATATTACTAATGTTAGAAATAAAGGAAAGCTCTGACATTAGCTAATATTGAGACTTTTGTGATTGATCTGCTGCACAATGTCCCACCATAGTAGTTACAACAGACCAATCTATCGAGTAGTTGTTGGGATGTCAATGAAGCATGTCTGTAAACAGTCCTAAGAAGAGGTCTAATGAGGCAAAAAAATGAACAAAAAAAAAAAATACACCAGTGTGGTGTACCACGGCTGTGTGGAGCCTTTAATTTGCAGTGTTTGCAGAGCAGAAATGAAAGAGCAGGTTTCCTTGAATAAAACCTTGAAGGCAGGCGTTGTAAAGACTGCGCTCAAGGATATGGAGTAATGGATGTGGTGTTTGTGTGTGAGAAAGAGAAAGAAGAGAGAGAGGAAAGTGCTCAGTACTGAGATTCCACTAGGAAAGTTTGACTGTTTGCCTTAGCCTGCCTTCCATGCCAGATGGCCATGGCTTGTGGTCTGGGAGCTGCTTTGGCACAGTCCATAAGGCTGTCGTCTCTCAAAACCATGTACGAATCCCCACGTGTGGGGTTGTTTTTTTTGTGTGTGTGTCTTCTGCAAATTCTTCTTGTCTGTTACAGGCTCTGCTGTCTCATACATACTCTGCTGGAGAACATACATAATAAGTGCAGATGGATGGGTGTGTGGGTGGGAGGGTGGGTTTCAGAGGGAGTCTTGTTCTATTGGTGGCAATGTTGTACTATTACATTGCTGCAGGGTGACCAGGTGGATAAATGAAACAACCCTATATCAGAAAGGTGAAACGTTCACTACCCACAATGCTCCAATCACAGCTGAACAAGCACTCAAACAATTTCAGACAACAGACTTTTGGATTATGTAAGCCTAATGCTGCCTTCACATGCTCCTTGTAAATTCTAGCTTCCCGGTTATTTCCCACTTCCTGTCACCACCTCAAGTGTTTTGGTTGGGGATAACTTTTTTTAAACTGTTTTTTTCTGCCTATAAAATTAGTTATAATCGCAATCAGTGCCGATGTCTTTTAACCTTCAAAAATAAAACAAAGAGGAGATAATGCCCATTCAGTGTGTAATTTATGTGTTAGTTATTATCTTTATTGACACAGTATTGTCCCAGACTTTTAGCATCAATGTGTGTCTGTGTGTCCATCCTATTATACATAAGAACCAGATTGCTGTATTGTTGTATTATTTGGTGTTTTAAGAACAAACCCCTAAAACGTCAAAACTCGGCAATTTGGGTATCAAAGATAAATCAGAGTTTCTCACTAGCAGCTATAACTTTTTTTGGCCATTTTTGAAATTCAGAAATATGATATTTCCCACAGCATATGAAAGCGGGGTAAACATCTCACCCAGGTATATCTCTAATGGTTCAGGAGTGGAGATGGTGCTCGGTCTGACTTTTATCTGCCAGACTCAAATAAATTCTTAGTGGATAGTTTTTAGACATATCTCCCCATATCAACTATCAGATTCTAGCATATAGTATCCAAAGTATGTGTTAATGATGGAGAATTCCATTTTAAATCCCTTTTTATTCCACTGTGCTGTGGATTTTTTTTCATTCAGCCTCTGGCTCATTGGTAAAATTACAAGTTTATCATTCTCAGACTAAAGATCTGGAGAAAGTATTAAATCATCTTTATGGCAAAACTGAATAAGGGAAAATTGCTAGTTAAACCTAGCTTCTTTGTTCATCTGAATTCTTTACTTGTTCCTCATTTTTTAATCTGCACAACCCTTATTTACCTTTTTCCACTTTTTTTCTGTCTGTCTGTGTCCTTTCCTTTCCCACCTACCATCTGTCTCTTTCCATTTCCCATCCTCCCTTTCTCTCTCTGTCCATCCATCTCTTCTCCTCTCCCATGTGGACAGGCTGCTCTGACCTGTATCTGTCTGGCATAGATGAGTCCCAGGTTTGGTTTAAATGCCCCAATTATTCTCCTGAATTATGATGTGCTGCTCTGGGCTTTGTTGCTCTGTCTCTGTGGCTCTCTTATGAATGCTGGCACAGCACAACAGAACCATTTAGACAGGCCAGATTAAGGGCATGGTCACATGACTGGTTATCCCAGTGCATCAGGCCATGGATTGTGTGGAAAAATGCTTTATGTTAAAGGTCCATACCAGCAATTTTGCATTTTTGAGTCCAATGCATACGACCTGCATACACCTTTCTTTACTGCCAACCACTTTCCAAAACATAAAACCAGATTTTAATTTATACATATATATTTATTTATTTATTTTTATTTTTTTGGCAAAATCCTCTAACATTTCGAATTCAAATGTTCAGATGATATGCCCACCTTAAAATTTTATGTTTCGCCTGCTAACAATTCCGTGTGATTGATGAAGGCATGGGCATTTTAAATTCTTGGTAAAAGCAGTCTTCTTCTGGGATTATATTCCCAAAGAGAGACATACATTTTTTTTTCCATGCAGCTCTGTGTTGTAAATAAAGTTAATTCGATTAAAAAAAAAAAAACAACAGATGTCGTGTTTGCTGGATGGATTACTTATCTCAAGCACATTTCAAATCTCTACAAGTTGATTTTAACAGCGTGCTGGAATGAACTGACACCAATGGCAGTCTGGAAGGTAGGAAAAACAATTCTAATATTTACTGTTTTGGGAGATGATTGCTAGTAATGTAACGTGTATGCTGGTTGTATATATTGGGCTCAAACAGAAGAAGGCAGCTTTTACTGAGACATTAAAAATGACATTTGGAAGTACATGTTAGCAGGTAAAACAATGAATGTTAAGGGGGTGTATCACCAGAATATTTAATTTTGATAGATTAGTGAATTTAGCAAAATAACACAAAATCTAACGTATAGTTTTATGTTTTGAAAAATGCTTGCCAGCAACATAACATGTATCCCGGTCAAATTTATTGGGCTTACACATGCTAAATCATGTGTAATCATATGTATGTGTAATCATATGGCCCTTTAAGCTCAAAAAGTAGCTTATGATCATTTCTGTGTACGTGGTCTTGGACTGCATTTTGGCATTTTTTGTTTGCAAAACTGTTTTAATGGTGTATTCTTTCATGTCACAGAACATGCAGAACATTGAAAATTTAAATAGGTTTGTTAAAATGAAGGAGGTTCAAACGCATAAGGGACATTTATTGTTTAACGTAAAATTGACTTAGTATGCGAATAAAGACCAAGGCAGGCAAGACACTCCATAGAAGGTGACTTAATACACACGACAAGGTGGTCTCACATTTGGTGCATTCATATCGATCTCCCAGTTGGAAAGCCGACTTTCAGTTCACACTTGGATGAGCCTAAATACAGCCTAAACCCCCCATCCTTTCAAAGCGAGCGTGTAATCCAGCCTCTATGGTTATATTCCTCATTTTACCAGTGTAATCCTACGTTACGACTGAACCCACTAAACCTCAGGTGACATATGTTCCACACTCTGAAAGGTGGTGTAATCATCCAGCTCTTTTTCTTCACCCTATAATTGATCATATCGCATGTGGCCTTGATTAAACACCCACTCACACTTCAGAATTAATCATGCATTGCATGAACTTAGCATTAATCATGGTATAACCCCCGCTCCATCTCCATTCCTCAGTCGGACTGTAATGGGATATTCATCTCTTCAACAATTAATAACATCGGCATGGGGGCTTCTTCGCGCTACCCTCATTCTATCTGTTCCCACAGTGTTATTTTAAGCTAGTCGCGGGTGATGATTGAGGGGTCGTGACGAGAGCTTAAATGGGATTTATTAGCGGCGATGCCAGAGGTGAAGTGGGGCAAGAAGGAGTGCTGGAGGAGTGAAGTCAATGTGAGATGGGAGAAAGTAGAGACGGGGAAAGGAGGGAGGGAAGAAAGAAAGCGGACCTAAAGGTGATGGAGTCATCGGCATGTCTTCACATGTGCCTGCCGGAGGGGCATCAATCTTCTTTTATCTCTTTTAGATTTTTTTTATATCTCTGTGTTTTTCTCTCCACAATAACCCCCTGCCACCTACCAGGTGATTCATCTGAAAGACTCAGCAGCAAAGCTCCTCTGGGGGTCATAGAATACCTGCCACTACGATCCTTAACAGTACATAAAGATATTCATACACATACACACACATAAAAGGATAACAACGCTGGAAAATAGATTATTATGCCCTCTTGAAAGCTCTACTTGCCCGTAAAAAAATGAGAGCAGCCTATCACACACTGACACCGCCGAGCATAAAAGATACCAAGGAGATGATTGACGAATACATCAATTGCCGTATGAAACTCGTTCTTCAGGGCTGAGGTCATGAGAATCTGACAAGGGAACAATAGATGCTGCTATAATTATCTTTTCATAGGCTCTCTGACCTTAACATAATAGTGAAAAAAAATATTTGTTTACTCATCCTGCGGCCAGGAAGAGAAGGAATAACAATGATCTGCACTGCTGTTTTGCTATGCGATATTTTGTCCTTAAAGTTTTTTTCTTCTTTCATTTCAGAGCATTTACATTATGAAACAACTATATCCTTCATTCTGTAACACAGTTAAATCAGATTTATGAAAACAGGAAGTATTAAAAGTATATATATTTATACCGGACATGTTGCATAACAATGTCCTTCTTACTCATATCCATTTTCCTCACTGTTTTACTATTTCATGTACGCTTAATTCACTTGTGTCATTTATCACAATGCACACATCTGCCAACAAGAAATGCTTGGATCCATGTCTAAAAATTAACACAGCTGCTTTCTTGGCAAGCCTCCACAAAATGATGACGCCACACAAAATGCAACTGGGTTATTCTTGTGCAATTTCATTTAAATGTGACATATCATGCAGATTTCCATGTTCTTATATTAATTTATGGGTCTACTTTGAAATCTTTGCAGTGCTTTCATGTGCTTAAAAAAAAAAAAAAAANCTTAAAAAAAAAAAAAAAATACAGTGATCCACTTCTCTCTCCCTTGCTGTAGCACTGCTGTGCACACTGAGTTAAAACAGGCTGGTGTAGGATTTATCTCTTTAAGACCCACTCCCAAAAAAGCCTGTCTGTTCTGATTGGCCAGTCATGTCAGACCTAACTTTGCACAGACTGCGAAACAAAAGTGTTATTTGTTTCACCTGCTACTATCTCTGTATGCTGATTGAGTTCAAGAAAATGCTTCTAAACCTTCATTTATAAACAGAGAAATTAATGTTTGCGATATGAGTAGCCACGTTGAAATGACATCAATACTGAAGTTCAGAGTTTCCAAGTTGGAATTCTGAGTTGAGGGGGCATTTCCTTTGACTTTTCCTGGTCGGAAGTAGGAAATTCTGAGTTTACAATGAACGCAGCATAAGATAGCAGTACTAAAACCCCTAGGTGTATTAATGTGTGTGATGGGTGTGTTTTACTACTCATAAATGCAACTTTTTGTTTGTATGTCTCCTACCATAAGACAAATGTTGTACGCTTTAAGTGCAAGGAAATCTTTAGCAGCGGACAGTTTGCTCAGATTTAAGATTCAACTTATTTCTTTTACTGATATCATTAGCCAAAAATATGGATTAAATTAATAATTTCCACTAACAAGCATATGGCATTTTCCCCTTGCTTCTCTCGCATTCTTCCAGCTGTGTGTGTGAGTGCTCTGGTGTATCTGCTCTGGCACCTGATGCCAAAAACAGGATGTTTCTTGGCAGGGACAGACAATGAGACAGAACATCAAACGAAGCCAGATTCTTTGAAGCGCCCTGGCAATGGTCAACCCCTCCAGATGTGCCACACAGCGCCCCCTGTGGATGTATTGCAAAACCGCAGGGACAGCTGTTTTGCCTGCTACCACTGTTTATGGGTGCAGATCTAGCACCAACGAGCACAATCGGTTTAAGATATATTTTTTACCGGAAAAGAATAATAGGAAATCTACTGGAGAATGAAATGAAATGACTCATCTTATTTACCTGTTTCCAATTGTATCCAGTGCTTCAATTGCTTGTGGGCCTTGATCTGCTCATTTGTTACAAAATGAAAACAGGCAATAACACATGTACACTGCAAAAGGTATAACAGAGACCTAAATGAGGCTGAGCTTGAACAGAGGCAGAAATGTACCGTTAAATAAGCACGGACTCAGAGAGAGAGAGATGGAGTGAATTAGAGTGTACTTGAGAATGATATTGTAGGAAAACTGAACGGTTGTACACAGCAAATTGAACAAATCTACACTGTCCAACCACCAGGCAGGAACAACGAGTGAAACACTCGTTGGTCATGTAGTTGAAATTAAAGGACTTGTTTTGTTTTTTTTTTTTTTTTTTTTTGTAGTGTGTGCCAATCAGCACCCCTTCAACTTGTTCCTTTTTGCGTGTCTGCTGTCAAAAAGCAACTTCCAGACATAAAAAGTACCTGAGCTGTATGATACATGAAGGAGAACAGAAGCTTTAATTGTGCGTGAGTTGAGTTTTGTTATGTACATACATTATGTACATTGCACTCTAATTCACCGGATACTCCCTGGAAGAGATGTAAATGTCATTACTGTCATATTCAGATGTGCCATGGGAAAACCTCCCATCTATCTTGTCTATTTGTCAGTAAGATATCTCAAAAGTGAGAGATTTTGTTGGAATTTTGAAAACAGGTGGGACTTAGATTTTGAGGAAGATCAAGATCCAGGATTTTATTTTTTTTTTTGCTTTCTCCACTCTCTTTACCATTGCAAGAGGACTAGACTTTGTCAACATTTTTTTTTATGTTTTTTTGATGACAAAGATAGCAATCTTAATTTGAAAAAAATCAGGCATGTGTATCCTGATGGACTTTCAATAGGTGCAACAGACATTGATCCAGATCAGACTGTTGGGCCTTATGCAATGCAATCCAGTCTGCCTGAACTGTGATTGGACCTCAGTCACAACTAGCCAGGTGTAAAATCAATCTGTACAGCTAAAGCACATTTGTGAGGTGAAATTTGACCACAAGTTGAAAACGTCACCATGTCTCACTAGCTCCTGTAAGTTGTTTTGAATCGGGAGTTGCGACTTGCCGTAAATGGGTAGCTGCTAAAACAAAAATTATTAGTTATTTTTAAAAATGGATTAAGGAAGATTAAGGCAAGGAGGAACCAGGTTTTAATAGCGTAACTACCTGCCTACTGAAATTCAATCTTATTTCATTTCTATTAACGCAAGTCCAGATAATTTAATCAAGTACACGGGAACGGTGAGTTAAAAAACAAATTTCCTACCTTCCAGACTGCCACTGGTTTCAGTTCATTCTGATACACTATTAAAATCAACTTGCTGAAACTTGAAACGTTCTTGGGATATCTAATCCATCACTGTGAACAACATGTATGTTCAGGTATTTTTCAAAGTTTCATCATTTTAGCGTTTAAGTGCAATAAAAAGTGTGAAGTGAATGTATGTTTCCACCAGGGAATATAGTCCCAAAAGAAGACATGCATTTATCGAAAAATTTTAATGACCGTGACTTCATAATTTTGCGTGACTATTAGCAGGCGACACATCGATTTTTAAGGTGGTGTACCGCTTGAAAGTTTGAATTTGAAAGATTAAGAAATTTTGCAAAATATAAGGAAGGCTGAAATATAATTTTATCCTTTGGGAAATGATTGTTATTAACGTTAACATGTATGAAAATTGAAGATATTAGGTTCAAATATGAAAAATGGGTGGTATGGTCCTTTAAACCCCCCAAACGCTTTCAGAAACTCTCCGTTGACAGGTCGGTTGTACGTAAGATGGAGCTCCCGTTGCTTTTCACTCTGTCAATGTTACTCGTGAACAGCAGCCCGCGGTGTTTGCACTCTGCAATTCCTTTCGTGCCACGGGGGGAAACACATTCACTTTCCACAGAAAGAGATTCAACAGTGACTCAAACAGCTTGAGGTGTCTGTAGTTAAAGTAATGCCTGAAAAGAAAAAAAAAAAAAAANAAAAAAAAAAAAAAAAGTACATCGGTCTTACTGCTCTGTGCCACAAATCTGCACTGCTGTTTCCTGTAATGCCTTTGAGTACAATCATGCCTGTTCTAATGCCTTTTCTTTGAAATAACATGACAGAAGTCGGAATTCTAAATGTCAATATTCAGTCTCTCCTTGTCAGTATTATGTTATATTTTATACGGTACAAGACGTGATGTTCTGTGCCATGATTATGGGCATAGATAGCAGTGATGCATGATAAGAGACGACCTCCTATAAAGCAAAATTTGAGGATATTTTTGATTTACTCTTATGAACTCAACATTATAATGTCCTCAAGAATATTGCAGTCTTGAGAAAAACCCTATGCAGAACCTTAAAGAGGGTATAGAGTCAAAAAAAAAAAAAAAAAANAAAAAAAAAAAAAAAAAAAGAAAAAGAAAAAAAAAATCAACCAGAATAAAAAGTTTTTTCAATTGTAAAATATATTCATTTAATGAATTTCTTGGGCTGCTGCTGTCCAAACTGCAGATACAAGTGCCTATTTACAGCAAGTCGCAACTCCCATTCAAAATAACTTTACAAGCAAGAGCGAGTGGAGACGGGATGACAAGGCAGAGTGATGTTTTCAACTTCTGGGTGGATTTTATCTCAGGAATCGTGTCCCAGCTTTATGGATTGATGTGGTCTAGCAGGTTGGATTGCATTCTGAATGCAATATGTTCTGAATGTATTTACACCTGCATTTTCTCATGATATCTGGATGCAGCTAGCATTTTAATGCAAGGTGTAAAATGAGGTCATCACTTGGTAACAGACATGCAAATTTGAAGCAATTATGCAATTATCGTAACAGATCTGACACATTTTAAATCTTTAAAATATTGACGTGTACACGTTTAGGATAAATGAATTAAATGATGTGTGCTTTCATTTATAATTAAGCGTTCACTTCCATCTGCTAATTAAAGCTTGTTAAATTTACAGCAATTAAATGATAAAGGTAAATCACCATTGAGGAATGTTGATGAGGAATGTTGATGAATGATGCGTTCAAAGACACGTGACGTGACTCGCTCCTTTAACTTTTGATTTTCAGTTCCATTCCAGTTGACATGGCAAATATGAGCTATTTCCATCTCAGTTTTAATGAACACACACACACACTGCAGAGGGAGGCATCCACAAAGCCACCTCTCCTTTGCAAACTCCCACTAACTGGTGCCACTTTATGTATCCCAACTTTTAATTATATTTGATGGGCTGCCATAAAAATCTAATTTCTCCCAGCGTCTCAGATTGCAGGAGAGCTACAAACAAGATCCCCACAGAGCGGCAAGAGGACTCTAAATATCTCTCCATCCTTGTCTCCCTCCTTCCAAATCTCCTTGTTCCTGCTCTTCCTTTCTTCCCTCCCTCTTGTGTCTCTCTTGCCTCTTATCTTTCCTTTCCGTGCATCGCTCTCTCCTCCCTTTTCACCTGCCCGCTCTTCTTTTAGCCTGGAAGCAAGTGCGGAGAAGTCCATTACATTTTTAGTGTTGTTTGTAATTGCCTGCTGCTCTCAACGTGTCGAGAGCAAATCAGTTTTCCGGAGTGTTTGTGCACGTTGCTGTGCAGAGATCTCATGTGAACGTTGCACTCAACATGTTGTTTTGTTTACGAGCTGAACGCATCTGATATCACTTCCAAAGAGCTCTTACGATAAATGATGTACACCATTCTGAAAGAAAGGATGTATTCCATCACTCATTCATGAGCTTCTAATTAGGTGATGCAGCATTTTTCGCTTTTACTGATCATAAACAGAAAATATTTTATCCATACAGTTTTATTTATATGATTCCATGAGCATTATTTTGTTATTGCCTTTAGTTTTCATCATCTCTGTATTGATTTTTTTTTTTTTTTTTNTTTTTTTTTTTTTTTTTCGTTCTCTGCTCCCTGTTTGATCACAATTTGGAGATCTGGATCTAGATCTGGACCAAATTGATCCTATTGATAATTTATCAGAAGATAAATATAATTAATTTTTTATTCATTTAGATTGGTTTTGAAAAATTTAAAAAAAATATATAGATAAACACCCTTTAGATGTGGATCTGACCCATAATTTACCAGGCCATGCCATTTCTACTAAGTTTTACCAAATTGTTTTTAAATTTTTTGAGTAAATTTGCTTATAAACAAACCAAGCAGCAAACAGAAACGGGTGAAAACTTAATTGCCTTGGAGGAATTAATCATCTCAATATTACTTCACCTTACAGACATAGCTTGCAAATTAACACAAGGATTGTTTTTTTTTTTTTAATTTAATTTTGGTACGTATTATTGTTTTTATGCTATGACCTGAGAATCAGGCCTCTCACTGCTTTGTAGTGATGAAATCTACCTTTCTTCTCACTCCAACAAAAAAGCTCACACTCAAATAAATTGGTGAGAACCAGAACGTGAAAAAAAAACAGCTATAGCCTAATGGAAAGAAAGACAGAGAGAGAGAGAGAGAGAGAGAGAGAGAGAGAGAGAGGCAACAGAAAGAAGAGAAATGAACCCAAGAGAGTCAAACCCTGCAGAGATTCAAAGAAAATGGAATGAAAAAGAATAAAGGGAAGAAAGTGGAACAAACAGATTTGAGATGTAATTAAATCTAGAGGTATGGTAAAAAGTGTGTGCACTTGTGTGTGTGTGTGTGTGTGTGTGTGTGTACAACATTTACTCCTCTCTTTCTCTGCACCTCCAACACTTGACAGCTGGACATCCCTCTCCACACACACACACACACACACACACACAGTCACACACACACACACTGAATTATGTAAAAACTCACTGATGAAATATTGAAATGAAGACACATGGATGAAGGGGAAAAAAAGGGGTGAAAGATAAAGATCACAAGCATTTACAGAAAAAAGGAGCATGTCAAAGCCTGCAAAACGTGATCAGCATCAAATCAACATCTATGTACTGTTTTTAAATGAATAACTAAGAAGAACAACCACGTGATATCTTCTATAGGCGCAGACATCATTCCAGTTTGGCTACACGTACTGAGCATGATTGAAGCAATGTGAACACAAACCCTTTGTGCACCTGGTTTGCTAATCCTGCTATTTGCAGGTCTATCACCGGTATTTGGCTTTAATATTCAGCAGCGATGGCCTGCTTGCATCTGCAAGTTATGAATGATCTGCTCCAGAATATCATGTTAGAGTTTTTTTTTTTTTAAGTATTCACCATGTGTTTGCATATTTCCACAACAAAAACACCCGAACCACACGACCAGAAAGGGAAAGAAAATAGTACACTACAGGCCAGACGTTTGAGGCCACCCCCAGATTTAGTATGAGCAGACTGTGTAGCAAGTTAATCCAAAAATGATGTGGAAGAAGGCAGACAACAGCTATTGAATGGAATGTTAAAACACATAAGCAAAGGAGTTTGGTCACAACTGGAGTGCCAGTGCACTAATACAGACTGATGCCTTCATTAAAAATAATTTCTTAAGCCACAGTGGCTTCATAATGTGCTCTTACTGACAAATTCTTCTTGAAAACTAATTAGTTACATTTATTTTATATATTTATGTCATTTCCTGTGCAATAAATTGTAANTTTTTTTTTTTTTTTTAATCTGGGGGTGGCCTCAAACTTCTGGCCTGTAGTGTGTGTATGATAGCAAATAGTTCCTCATCACACAAAAACAGAAACTAGTAGTAATGTTGCAAACAGCTCTGTCCTTTGCTTTTATAGCCTATGTACAATCTGGAGCTAAAACCTCAGAGAAAATGTCCAGCAGCGAGTTAGAAACCGGCTGCAAAGGATGGCCACGCAATTTAAAAAAGGCCAAATTGGATTAAAAAAGGATTGGGACATCCCTGGCCTCTCACAAAGCCTCAGCATCTCAAATTACAAGCCCAAGTCATGTCCCTTCCACTGCATTACACATGCACACGTCCTCAGCGTGACACTGGAACACACAGCCCACAGGGAGTGTGGAGGCCAGAGCAGGGAAGTCCACCAACACTTGTTCACAAATAAAACATGACTATTAAAGCACTTGTGCATGTTTTACATGAACGTTGACGCTTTACATGGATACTTGTGTCCATGTAAAATAACGCAAAGACTTTCATGTGGCACTGCAGTTATTATTTTCTAAATTTTGCCATTCTGTGTGTACGCTAGAGGTTTCTGGGTCTTGATGCCCAGGAGTTGGGTCACATCCAAATTATACTGAGTCTCACCGGGTCTACGGAGGCTCCCCTGCTATTTCAGCAGGTCTAGGGTCCGTGTGCCAATATGTCTTATACTTGAGTGGATCTAAGCAGACTCCCTATCAACTTTGAGGATTGTTGTACATCATAATTACACAGGAGAAAATGTGTTATTTGAGGAAAGGTGGTGAGCATGAAATGAAAATTAAAGTGTTCTTTGCCAATGTGCAAAAGTTTTAGGTATGGACAAAAGACGTCTCCCTAACAATCAAAGTGCTTCTGAATTGTCCCTATAAATACTTTCATCAGGTGCAGTTTGTTTTTAGTTAGAAGTTCCTCAATATTCTCTACTTAAAACCATTAAATGCTGCGTGTTACAAACTTTTAAGGACCATACCAGTGATTCTGCATGTTTAAACCCAATAAATGCTACCTGCATACATGCTATATTACTGACAAGCAATTTCCAAAACGTATAACCAATGTTTTAGTCTTCCTGTTATTTTTCTCAATCTCATAATTTTTCAAATTCAAATGTTCAGGTGATACAGCTACCTTAAAATTCAATGTTTGTGTCACACACAGTACATCCGCATGTAGATGGGACAGTTGATTCTAATTTCTCTGTGATAGCCATCTTCTCCCAGAACTTTATTCCCTGGCAGAATCATACATTTTCTTGTGTGCAGCTCTATTGAACGGTTAAATTAAGTAACTTCAGCAAAAAATGCAATGGAATGACTTACTTCTCTCAAGTAACATTTAGTCTCTATAAATTGATTTTAATAACATACTGGAATGAACTAAAATCAGTGACACTCTGGAAGGTAGGAAAAATAACTCTAAAATATATTGCCCCAGTAGTAGGTTTTGGAAAATGGGTGGCAGCAATGTAACACATTTATTGGCATCAAACATGTAAAATCACTGGTGTGGACCTTTAAAACCAAACCCGCACCCTTGCTGATGTGAGAAGCAATTTGAAAGCAAACTGCTCCGTTAATTGGTGTTGCATCATTTGTAACGAGTCTACTTATTTTGGTCCCACAGTCCTCGAGTCCCTTTCAGGTCCGAGTTTAATAAGGCACATAATACCAACGATGCACAAAGCCCATCTTCTGTTTGCGTGCTTCTGTGACCTTGTTAGAGACTAAAAGAAAGAGAAATAAGAGAGAAATTGGTCGGCAGGGTCACAAGTCCCAAAATATCCACTTAAGACTCATGAAAATGAAAATTGTTCCTGAGCAGAAAAAGCTTCACCCACTCAAAGCACTTAAAGCACTCAAAGCAGCCGCCACATGCGCCTGCCGCTGCTCTGTTTTCTGCTGCCGGTGGCTCACACCTGGATTGCCAGTCAATTTCTCTCTGCTGAATAGAATTTCAGACTTCAGAGGCAGACACTTGATGATCACTGCCATCCAGAGAGCCCTGCTCAGTGCCCCCCCGCGACCCTGAGCCTTAAATCTCCAGCCGAGGGGAGAAAAAAAAAAAGGGAGGAGGAGCAGTTTATGATATCGCACTTCAGTGAGCAGTGGAGAAGAGAAAAATAAGTATCAATTTTATGAGGGCCTCTAAATCAGTGCGGGTTTGCAGAGACGACTTTATCGTTCAATCTCGCCTCCTGCTCCAGAGGTTAGACAAGTGCAGGACGAGCGCACCCGCCTCGCAATAACNTTCAATCTCGCCTCCTGCTCCAGAGGTTAGACAAGTGCAGGACGAGCGCACCCGCCTCGCAATAACAATAATCATCTCACCAAGCCTGCAGCTCACGACCTGTAAATTGATTAAAGAGAGGACAGTGACAGAGATTCTCAGCGAGGTTCTCACAGACGCTGTGCGATGAATTTGTAGGCCTTCATTAGGCGGGCTGTCTGTCCGAGCGTGCGGGATCCAGCGTGGAGATGATGAGAGGGTGGGGGGGTAATGGGAAAATTCTAAATTCATTGGTGGTGTTTATACAAGCTGTCTGGCATGAAGAGAAGGGCCACGGCCTGATCTGCCCTGAGATGAATAAAAAAAAAAAAAATCATCTTCTCTCTCCGTTTCATTACAGAGTATAATTTCCCAAATCAGAGCAGATAAATCATTTAGAGACAATCAAAGGAGGGTTTGTGCTTTAAAGGACCATACCGGCGATTCTGCATGTTCGAGCCCAATAAATACTACCTGCATATACGTTACCAACAATCCAGAGCAGATAAATCATTTAGAGACAATCAAAGGAGGGCTTGTGCTTTAAAGGACCATTCTGCATGTTGAGCCCAATAAATACTACCATATATGTTATTGACAACCGCTTTCCAAAACATAACACCATATTTGAGTTTTCCTGTTATTTTGCCAAATCCCCTAATCTTTCATTATCAAATGTTCAGGTGATACACCGCCTTAAAATCTAATGTTTCACCTTACCTGCTAACACATACAGTATGTCTGAATGTAGAAGGCATGGTTGTTTTTAATTTCTCAGCAAAATACGTCTTCTCCTGGGAGGACTCTATTTCCTTGCAGAGACATACATTCTTGCATGCAGCTCCATGTTGGACTGGTTAAATAAAGTTACTCTGGCAAAAAACTTTATAAGTAATTCACTGTGATGGACTGTTGTTCTCAATCACGTTTCAAGTCTCTTGAAGTTGATTTTAATAGCATACTGAAATGAACTGAAGTCAGTGAGTTTGGAAGGTAGGAACAACAATTCTAAAATGTGTGTTTGTGTTGAGACCTCCGCTTTGTGTATGCTTGTCTTGGTGTGTGTCCATGCATGTACATTTTGAAGTTTGTTTCTACACCAAAATGTTTATTTTGGGTGTCTACTTGGCTGAGAGTCAACAAAAGGCATGAAGAAGAGAATAATATCTTCAGATTTGGGGAGGGGCTTGCCTGAAGAAGCATGGATAAGACACTGAATCAGACTCTCGTTTCAAACATCAGAGCAGAATCATGCAAGTTTAACTTCTTCCAACCTATCGACACAAACGCCTTAGACGCGACTCCATCCAACTTTAATCAGCCCCTCAGGAAACTCCAGGATGTTGCAATGGATGGTGTTTTTGTTTTTTTTTTTTGGTTTGTGGGATTAAGAATTTGCACAGAAATATTGCAAAGTCTTGCAGTTCTGGTCAACTGTTGTACTTTTAAAGCACAAAAGTCTTCAGTTCAAGAAAAATGAAGGCTGCAACATTTTTTCACAAATCACTAAGTTACATAATTAAAAGAATTAAAAGAAGCATGCAGTTACAAAGCACAGAAGAAAGCCTGAAAACTTAGACTTCAATGTTTAACACTTTGGGGATAATTCATTTTAAAAAATCATGGAAATAGTAAGGGAAATACAGTAGTAGTGACAGCTCTTTCAAGGGAAACGCTAAAAGATGATGGTAACAGGTGTTTATGAATGAGGGAACATCTGGCACTGTGTTTTATGAATTCCACGCTTACCAAATCCGGTCATAAAATGGTCAGAATCAAGCTATTCCTTTTCGGAATGAGCTGCAGAGCGCTGAGCTTCAACAAATTATCATGGCTGTGTTTCCTCATCTGAACCCTCTCTGTTGGGCTATTGTTGGTTATTTTTCAAATGCACTCTGCTTGCGACAGCTACAGCTACTCTAATTTTCATGGTTATGGATTTGTTTTCTCATTGTTTGATCATTACTATTTCCTTACTCTAAATGAAGTTCATTTTTTTCATCTGTAAAACCTGCAGTGACGTTGAAAAACCATGGTAATTTATAAAAAAAAAAAAAAGCCTCTGAAGAAGAGGAGCAGCATTTGGAATTCGTGTACACGTTCCTACATGACAGATTTTAAACCCCCCTTTTTTTGGCTACATTGCCGTCATGTCGAGCATCACTAAGATATCATACTGCATGATTCTTTACATTTGCCATTTTTCTTCCTCATGTTTTTCAGCAGCACTAATGAGCAACCCTCCCTTCCACCAAAGCCTCAGGTTCATTCCAGCCAGGAAAGTAAGCCTAAAACTACAACGCCTTATGCTACACACGGGAGTTAATCACTAATTAGCGTTCCCTTTATTAATCCAATTAGCTGCACCCGTAGTTTACTGACTTTGATGCCACATCATTACTTCCATACAGATCAATAAATCTCACTGAATTTCTGAACAAAGATCTCATATTCCACTAAATTAAGAATTCTCTTTTCTCTTTAAATTAGTACTCTCATTTCTCACGTATTAAATACTCTCATTCCACTTAAATTAATCTCCTTTGACACACACCCCTTTATTACTGTGCTAACAGGGGCCATAGAGGTAATTCTAAAACAAAAGCCATTCCATTCTTTTCAAACTACTCCAGAGGCGACCGCTCCCTCTGGCAGCGAACTGAAAATACCTCATTTAATTCTTTACCAACAGGCAAGTTTTCTTTCATTCTCTTTCCTCCCTGCACACCTAAAGGCACCATTGTTTTCAAAGGAAAAAGAATTAGCAATGGCTTCGTTTCTGCAGTTTTGGTTTTGTTTTCTCTCTGGGGGTGTCTTGGTGCATCGCTGCAGTGATTCCTGGTGAAATCAAACAGAAAAAAAGCCAGCAAACTCAGATACGCCGATATGTTTGGTTATGCCTCCACTGAACACACTAAAATATCAAAATTTTCAAAACAGGTTGAGCAGCGTCATTTATTTTGTATTCAAACCAGCAGCAACTAAGATAATCAGGTCTGTGGTGAATTTTACTGTTGAACAATATCTATATAGTATAGTCGCTATAGTTGAATCTATAGAGACTAACTTATTCATTGGTAATCTAAATAACTGGTTCAGCTGAGATGTAACAATCAAATTTACTTTTTGTAGCTTCAAATGGCACCGCTCCTCTATCAATCCAGGCCTATTATAGATGTATATGTACCGGGAAAAAAAAACAAAAACAAAAAAAAAAAACAAAAAACAATTCTACCGCACTAACGCAGTATTTGGAGCAGCAGCAGAACCTTTAATAAGCGTTCTTGTGTGTGGAATTCTGCTTGTTTGAATCCGAGACTGAGCAGTTAGCACTGCTTCGAAACTGATTTCACCACTGAGGTGCCCTTTAGCAAAGTACTGAATCTTTGGTAATAAATTTGTCACTTTTTCTCAGCAATGCTGAATTCTTACTTTAGTGTACATTTACTTTGTTTAGCACTTTATTTTTTATTAATTTTCTTCACTTTTCACTCGGTGACTTTTTAGTTCTTCTTAGGTAAGCTTAGAATCTCTTACCCAATTAAGCCGCACTGTTACTTACCGTCCTATACTTTTGCTTCTTTCTCCATTTGAGTTAAATATGATTTATCATTTCCCTGTTTAGAAGAAATAATAAACCCTAAACCTGTAGACACACAAAGGCACAGAAGAACCCATCACACAATACACACATACACTCAGCAGATACAAACCTGGGAAGCCCTGCATGTGGACACAAATACGCAGACATTCCCCTTCCACCCTCATACAATGTAAAGCCAGTCACAAACCAGATTTGGCCTGCAGGACCTATTGCTTGCACCCCTGAGAAAATCTGAAATGTTACTTATCAAGGGTACATCAATGTGTACTGTCGCCATCTAGTGGTTGTTGCATTTAACTGCCCACTATGAAGGTCCTCGCATACTTCAAAATACATAACATATATGATAGAAGACATGCAGGTGAACACGTAGCACCACATGCAGTACTGTCCTTAAGAAATGGAATTCTTTTTATTTTTTTATGCCACTCCGTGCCAGTAGGGGGTGCAGAATGCTCACAGGTCACTTGTTGTCAGAGGCAGTGGTGAAAGAGTTTTAAAATCAGAGCGACAACTTGCCAGCGGCTATAGTTTGATGCAAAGAAAGCTAAGAAGGCTGAGAAGGAGTAGGAAGTTAGGTCGGATTTTACGTGTTTATTCGCTCATTTATGAACTAGGCTCCTCACGATTATACAACCAGCCATGTTATCAGAAATTACAGAAGCCAGAAATTAGCCTGGGGATACTGAAAAAATGCTGAAAGAGCTTGAATCACCATGTCTTGAGCCTTGCGAGAACTTGTTTTTGCCCTAAAAGTTCTATTTCACATGAAGTATACTGGAGCCTGAATCAAGCATTGTCATTCGCCCCCAAATGAACAGCGCTGACAAAATTTGGCTCGTGGCCAAAACTAACTGCCGACCCCTGACATGGACCAGTGAATGTGGAGAACACCAAAGTAATCCAGAGCAGCCGGCCATCTCCTCCACTCACAGACTATATTAACCTTTCCGCAGATGTCAAGATATGGTAGGTGCTGGTATTCGTCTTAGATAAGGTGCAGGGGGTCTTCCTGCTAAATGCCACCAGTAATGAAGCAGCTTTTTGTCTGTGCCTGGGCCTCTAATCTACAGTTAATGGCCCTCTAGAGTGTACGGTGAGATTCAAGACAGTACGGAGGACAACAATTTATTCATAGAGAGAGGAGGATTGTGTGTGTTTGAGAATGTGTGAACTGTAAATGGTTTGTTAATGTCATTTGTCACCATTGTTGGGGAGAGGGATAGCAGTACTCAGGTTACAATTCCTGTAGCAGCATGTAAATTAAAAGACCATACTGGCACTATTGGTTGTCAGCAAAGTAACATGTATGCAGGTTGTATATATTGGGCTTAAACATGCAAACTCATGGTATGGTCCTTTAACATGTTATGTTTTGCTATATATTTTCATCCAAAAAAAAATAACGTTTACTACTTGCGACCAAAAACCATACATCAGACACATTGCAGAGAACTATTTCAACATAAAATCCCCCAAACACAGCAGCAAGTGTTAAATGGCATTAGATTAGGATTCAGCGAAATAGAAATTAGGACATTTTAAACAATTTTCCCTCCATGTGCTGACATTTCATGACTAAATATAGACTATAAATATTTAATATTTAGAACAAGTAGATAAAGTAAAAAAATAATTTCCCCCAGCAGAGTCAGAGCATAAGTCACTATTCTCCCATTTCTTCATTAGCTTCTATTTGCATGCATGTCTTCGTGTTCTGCAATGTCCTTTGCCAAACCACCTGATTTCAGAAGTGGTGAGTCAATATGGCTCTCAGCACAGTGCCGCAGTCTTTCACCAGTTTGTCCAAATGCCTTTTTAATGCTGTAAGAAGTATTGATTCTTCAAAGCTCTGAGCCAAGCATGCACAGTCTCTGCTCATGTTCTGAAGCACTGCTGGAGTCGGTTTGCTTTAGCTGGATGAGTGATCTGTTGATTGTGAAGAGGCTAAAGTGGTCCTTACCTGCTGTTTCTGCAGGATGGTTCATTTGCTGTAAAAGTCTCATTACTGTGCACCACAGACTAGAGGGGAACACGGTTTCTTTATAGGGATCCACATTTTCAAGCCTGGATTTGGGTTTGCCAAATTTGGGAAAATACTTCTCTTTGAGCCTGATTATCTCCTTTATGGGACTAATTTTCAAAGTAGCTTTCGAAACACATGTTAGAAATGAGCTGCAGAGGCCCAAAAATGAGAGCTTTTATGAAGTCAGCATTTAGAGGCCAACAAAGGAACTGTCCAATAGAGGACAAATGGGAAATTTTGCATGTTTAAGCCAAATAAATACTCTCTGTAACTGTGCTGTAACTCTGCAGTATGTGTGTCTGTGTGTGCACATGATTACACAGGTAGTCTAGCTCACGTTAGTGGCCTGTACTCTGGGGACCAACAGAAAAAAAACAGCAAGAATATCTCTTGAAGGTCTTTCCATTATCAACCTCTTTCTCCTCTGCAGTCTCATCCTGTCCTCCTCCAGAGTTGCTAAGCTCTATCGACCAGCCGGAGCAGAGGAGAGGACCCTGTGGGCCTGACCAAGCACCGCACAAACACTAAATACACCAACGCTGCCTCGAACAAGCACTATCTACACCCAAAACACCTCACCAAACCAAAATATTGTTTCTATAATAGTGCAGAAAGATTTCAGAAAGTCCTGAAGGTAATTCCCAAACTCAAAATGCACTTATATTACGGCAAAGAACCTTGAACAAAAAAGTGCTCTAAGTGGAAAATGGCAGAAATAAGGAATACCGAAAATTACACAAGATTTTCATGTGAATAGGTTTGATTTGCTGTTCATTATCATTGTTTGTTAAGAGGTGATTTTTATTCAGTATATTGCATTTCTTAAAATTTTTATATTCAAGGCCAGACTTTGTTGCTATCAAAGCAGTAATACCAGTCAGTGTAAAACAAATAGAAGAAGTAAACTAGATAAAATGAGCAGTATATAGTAGACAAACACAGAATCTTAACGGGCCATACTGGTGATTTTGCATGTTTAAGCTGAATAAATAGTACCCACATGTTATGTTTCTACCAAGAACGTTGCAAAAAATAAAACCCCATTTTAGTTTTTCTGTTAATTGTTCGTTACCGCTGCTTTTGTGTGATATTGGGAGGCAATCGATACTGAAATGATTGCAAATATTAAAACAAAGGCACCCCTCTATTGTGTATCGTTCCAGTCAATGATTGGAGCTTTCACATTCATAAAATGAACAAATGAACTTCTTAATCTTCAATGTGCATCTGAGGCAACGAGGAAAAATAGAATATTAAATGGTACGTTCAACACGTTATGAGACACAAAGCAGTATGCTGAGTGACAGGAACTGCTGTATGATTTCCCAACTGAGCATGCAACAAGATAAGAGAACAGTATTACAATTAGCGATTGTGCTTTTCACATCATCTGCTATGAATCTACGAGAGAGAGAGAGAGAGAGAGAGAGAGAGAATGAGAAGCAGAGAGGATGACGGGACATCCAGTTTGAGTCTTAAAGGCAGCAGAATCATGTCATATTACAGCAAAATCATAGAATCTGAGCATAGAAATGTGGCAGGTGCAGGAGTTCACAGCAAGGTCACCAGAGTCTGTCATTTCAGAAACACCGGAGGCATGAAGAGGCCAAAGACTCGATCCACAATTCAAATTGATGTCCATACGGACTCAGCTTTTCTCTTCCCTGCTCCTCTGTAGTGGAACTACTTTCTCCGTCCAGTCGGTCAGAACAGCAGAGTCAATCCTCGGCTGTCTCTGTAGACTCACCTGACCTCACAATTTCCCCCTTTCACGTCTTAGCATTTGGCTCTAGTTTGATAAATAACATGTGTTAAATCCATTTAACAATATATATGTTTGTTTGTTTTGTTTTGTTTTTTTTTTTTAGAGGGGAATGTAATGNCCATTTAACAATATATATGTTTGTTTGTTTTGTTTTGTTTTTTTTTTTTAGAGGGGAATGTAATGTTTTTCAGCTTGACTACAAATTAGTTCCCTATTTATTTCTGTGGGACAATTTCATGATCTATGGAACCCCTCATGTGACATCCAGGAGAAAAAATAATGGATATCACAGCCACATATGATGATTTTGCTGCCATGCTTACATGCACGTGGTTTATTATTTGTTCCCTTGTTTAAGATCAATTGTGGCCATGTTTTTACCAATTTGTTAATTTTTTTATTACTTCTATTATTGATATTACTATTATTCTTGCCTGCCCCATTGAGAAAAACTGCAGTCAAGCCAGCCTCCTATCGCACTGTCACAGTCAAGCCATGTATTGGAACAAGGTTGGCAGTAATGTAACATGGGCTTAAACATGCAAAATTATCAGTATGCTCCTTTAATGGATGGAGAGGAAAAAATGGAGGTAAGAGTTCAGTGTTAGCATACAGTATTTGGACAGGATAAGTCCTGGCTAAATCCTTTTCCCGATTGTCTTGCCCACCAAAATGAATTTTCAGCACTTATTATTTAAGGCTATGTATAAATATCAATTATCTATACTATGAAATTTTTCTGGGGAGCCGTCAAGAAGACGACATATGTACAATCTATTACAGGTAACGATTGTGACAGCTGAGCTTGAATTTTGTTATCTCTTTTAATACGCTGTGCTACTTCAGGTGTCAGGCTGGCAGGTTTTACTGTCACATTTCCCTAAATATGGACATCAGAAATCAATTCAGCACAAAAAAACACCCATAAACAACGTGACTGGTCTATGTACCTCGATCATCCAGTCCCGCCCATGGAAATCGAATATCAAATGCTTATTTCCTGTGGCAGTGAACCTGAACAGGATGCTGCTGTGACCTATGACCTCCCAGTTATGAACGATCTCTCCAACAACTGCCAATCAAACACTAAGCATATTCTACAGTGCATGCTGGGGATACGAGCCTTAAGGAGGAGAAGATTCAGCTTGAAAGCAGTTCAACCCTGACAGGGAAACTCACAAATAGCATCCTGAGCCTCTGTGAGAAAGAGAACCAACTCCCTCATGCTGGATTCACATGTTGACGGTAGACAAACAGCCTACCAGCCGTTATAGTGGAATCGTGACGGCAGACAAGGAAATGGTGCCGTGGTAACTTGCTGGGATATAATTCAGCTTTGGAGGATGCAATAGCCTTTTAGCATTTTGCACGATGCTGTATAAAGACAGGAAGAGGACAACAGGACAAGGACAAGAAAGGCAGACAGGCAGACGTGTGGGTCCATTTTTCAGGAGCGCACATTTCTGGGAGAATTCAGGGGATGTTTCAGATTTCAGACTGTTTTCTTGTACAAAACTGAGTGTATCTGTACCGTAAGAGTGACTCTCTTGCTATCTGTCACCCAAGAATAACTCAAGTTTTTTGTTGCAGCTGCAGCAAGCAGAAAAAGTTGGAAATTTTAGCTTTTGATGGCACGTTCCATGTGGGTCTCACAGCCAGGTGGCAGAGTTTTCCGTTGCTCTCTCATAGAAAAGTGTAGAACATCGGGTTTTCCATCTATCGCATGTCAATCCAGCTTTTGCAGTGTCGGTGGAGCAGCTCCCTACTCCAAGCTGCGAGAGCGGAACAGAATTCAGAAAAAGCAAACACAATCAAACAAACCAGTATTAGAGGGAAAACAAAACTAGAAAAAGTAGCTGATTTTTCCCCAAATGCCAGGCTGTCTATTATTTCTGTCCTGTGGCAATAAAGGAGGGGGAGAAGCCAGCTGGCCAGAGACCTCAACAATAAACAAACACAACACTGTCTGGCTTGAACAAACAACGTGCAGTTTCCCCAGAGCCAACTTTTCCTCCCCAGCGATGATGAATATTCTCTGTCTTCTGCAGTCATTTTTTTTTTTTTTTTTTNATTTTTTTTTTTTTTTTTGTTGGCTGTGGCGGGGTTTTTTTGGCTGCGGGGCCGGATATTGATAAAGCTGGAACAGGCTTTGCTGCACTGTATAATGTGGCTATCGCTCAGCGGTGTGTGAGGAATGCTCCGCGCTGCTGTGGATACAGATATCCAACCTCCGGCTTTGACACAGAGGGTGACTGAGGTTTATGTGTAAACAGTGAAGGCAGGAGGAGTGTGTGTGTGTGTGTGTGTTACTCTATAATCACTAATCTCATACTGCCTGAGCTATGCGCCATCTTGTATAAGCATCTATATGCTATCCGCTCTTAACACACATGTACACAAACACAACACACACACAAACACACAGAACAACGGCAAAGAGATCAACATCCCAGCTCACGCTGTTTTATTTGAGCTATTTACCAGTTTAATCCCAGTGTGTTTGCTGTGTTCCATTTCAACTGGCAGTAATGAGCCGTGGCCGGACCCTGCTGCGTATGCATGTGTGTTAGTGTGTGTGTGTATCCTGCAGTGAGGTCTATTGTGAACACCATGCAGAGCACAGAGAGTCACCCAGCACAGATCAGCATAGTGGCACCTCACTGTGGTGTGTGTGTGTGTGTGCGTGTAAGATAGACCTACTTTTTTTAGCACTCCTCCTGTGTCTACATATCATAGCACACATATACACACTCACACACACACATACACACAGCATTCTGCCTTTATTATTTCAGGACTGCTGGGCTACAGTGACTGCAGCATTCACATGGCTACTGTTGCTGGAGGTTATGTGGCAGTAAATAAATATAATTACTGTATTTGCCTGCGTTGGAGCCCAAAAACACAAGCGCAAAGTAATAAGGCGATAATGTTCTGAATTAGCAGCTGCTTCATTATTAAGCCTGAAAATATAAATACTGCCGCCAACAGGTTTAGTGCTGTAATCTGAAAGCAAATGAGGCTCAAAGTTTTAAGAGGTATTAAAAAACAGAGGAATAAGTCACGACTAAAATTCTCCTAATTCGCAAGTGCAACAGGATGTATTGCAATCGACAGTGCTGAGCTTGTGAAAAGCTGGTGTTAGAAGTGCTCTTCGCTGCTTTAAATAAAGATGCAATGTACTTGAGAAAAGCCCAGAATGTTGCACAAGGACAAGTACTGCAATAACACAACACTTCTAATGAAGTATTTCGACTCTGTTATTATCATATTGTAGGAATAGGTAGGTGTGTTCTAGCCAAAATGTACAATGATGTTGCAGTAGTTAAGCGTTGAGAGCAGATTCAGAAAGAGCAAAGTGACCTGGAGACTATCAGTATCCAGCTCAGAAGCGTCTTTTTACTTTTACAAAGCGGGAGCGGTTCCCGCTGGCGGTTTGTTTCTTCCTTTGTGGTGATTCGCAGCAGCACTTTTTCATCAGTTTCAGTTTTTTGAGCTTTGTAATTTACCTATTTCTACACCTGTGGCTCCTATTGCACACCCGGTTGTTTGAGGAGAGGGAATCTCTCTTTGAATAGCCTCTCCCGAGGTTTCTTCCATTTTCTTTATNGGTTGTTTGAGGAGAGGGAATCTCTCTTTGAATAGCCTCTCCCGAGGTTTCTTCCATTTTCTTTATACAATAAGGTTTTTAGGGAGTTTTTCCTTGCCTTCTTAGAGAGCTTGGGCTGGGTTGGAAACTGCTAATGTGTGGGTCTGTAAAGCCCTTTGAGACGTTGTATGCGATACTGGGCTATACAAATAAACCTGACTTTCATCATGAGCACTTGAAATGCTCAAGGATGCCCACATTCTGAGTGGTTTTGCCCTTGGTTGCAATCCGAAACCTTTCAAAGTGTCATATTACATAGATTTCTGTGTTCCTATTTTCATTCAGGGGTCTTTTTCTAAACATCTGCAATGCTTTAATGCATTTAAAAAAAAAAAAAAAAAAAAAAAACACATTGATCCACTTCTACTCTCCCTTGTGCACGATGAGTCAACAGTTTTAGGTGGTCTCTTTAAAGGACCATACCAGTGGTTTTGCATGTCTGAGCCCAATATATACAACCCACATACACTTTATGTTAATGACAATCACTTTCCGAAACATACTGCTGGAGCGATAAATATTCAAATTGTTTTTCCACCTTCCAGGCAGCCATTGGTTTCATTTCATTCAGTACTCTATAAATGCAATTTGTAGAGACTTGAAACATGCTTGAGATAAATAATTCATCACCATGAACATGACGTCTATTAAATTTTTTAACTTATTTGTCACAGTAACTTTATTTAACCAGTCAAACACGGAGCTGCACAGAAGAAAATGTATGTCTTCACCAGGGAATATAGTCCCAAGAGAAGATGGCTTTTATTGAGAAATTAAAATGACCGTGCCTTCTACAGTCAGATGTTTGTGTTTGCACTCAAAACACTGAACTTTAAAGTGGGTGTAGGATCTGAACACTTGATTTTGAAAGATTAGGGGATTTGGCGCAATAATCGGAAACTGAAATACAATTTTATCTTTTGGAAAATGGTTGTCAGTAACGTAGTGTGTATGTGGGGCATATTTATTGGGCTTAAACATTCAAAATTAGTGGTATGGTCCTTTAAGTCTCCTCTGGAAAAGCTTGCTCTGTTCTGATTGGCCAGCATTCGTCAGGCTTGAGCTGGCAGCACCTATGGACAACAAATGATGGGTGGCCAAACACTTGCTGACTCGCCATGTACTTTGTGTGTGTCTCACCAATAACATGTTGATGTTAATATGTTACAGAAGTAACATGTTAAACATGTTAGAAGTAACGTCAAACACAAAGCTTTCAGGGCAGTTCAGGGGTGATGGGTTTGACTTCCTGGATGCATTTGCACAGGGGTGAATCTCATGTTCAACACTGTGAAAATGAGGGAAAACAACAAAAATGCAAAATATCCCCTTTAAAAGTGAGTTTCTGTCAGGTTGTATAGTCTTTTGTTTGATACAATGCACATTAAAAAAGTTCCACATTTAAATGAGCAAAGCAATTTGGAGACACTTCGGCACTGAGAAACTTTAGCCAGCATCACAGCTTTGCTTTAACAGTTTCTTATAGATTTTTATTTATTTATAGTGCGCTATAGCTTTTTACTTCAAATCCATGGCAGTGTCAGTGTGAATTTGCTGTAAAAGTTGGTCAGGCTTTGCGCGGCCTCTCTTCATGCAGTTTTCAACCAGCAGCAGCCCTTTAAAGGTGTATTACACCTGCAAAATGTCACCGACAGATGCAAAACAGTTGTTTCTTATTTTGAACCTACAGATGCTCTGTTGGCATTTCTCGCTGACACACATTTGGATCATGAATAATGAATTGGCTGCTGTTTATTTGGCATGCTCTGTCGTACAGTCGCTCATGAAGCTTTGCATGAGGAAACAGTGTTTTCACTGAGTGGTCAATGGTTTACCATAAAACGAGGAACAGAACAGACCCGAATTCAATCCTTTAAAAAAAAAAAAAAAANAAAAAAAAAAAAAAAAAGGCTTGATTGGTTCCAAAACGATTGTCTTCAAATTACTAATTTTGTCCAATTATGACACATCTATTGGCCACAAAAATCAACAGCGTATCATAAACCATATTTTTAGGAAACAACAAGCTTGGTACAAGAAAGTACAGGAAGAAAAAAGAAGCAACAATCATCTCACAAAATATTTAAAAGAAGAACTTTCATGGTGAATCCCAACACCTGATTTGAAGCAAGAACAGACCACGTTCTCTCTGAACTTCAGTCTGAAATCCTGTCCAACACCTTCCTAAAATGGACCAAATGTATGGAGACGTTATCTGAGGGGGAGAGCCTGACAATAGCCGAGACAAAAAATACTTTCTTCAGTCATGGTAACAAGCCGAGACGGGAACACACTCCTAACATTCTCCAGCCCCCACACACACCCCGAAGTTATACAACCCCAACAGTGATGGTCAGGGGGCTGAGCTGTGAAGTAAGCCAACATTCCCACTGATGGGATTGTATAAATACCCGGAAGTGGAAAAGCAGGGACATACATGCAATCTGGAAACCCACGCACTGTCTGACTGGCTTGTGGCTGCAGAACACAACAATTTTTCTTATAAATCTAATAATCTTTGCATGAATACGGATTAAATATATGTATGCCATCCTACGTTCAGAGGTGGAAAGTAACTCAAATACTGTGTTTGCTGTTTGTAAAATTTGATGTACTTGTGTTTCACTTCAATATTTGGTGCAACTTTGTATGTCTACATCAAAAAATTGTTTCTTTGGTTTGAAAATTTTAAATTTAAGACAGAATTTAAGGGTAAAATAAACAGTTTTCAGAGGTTAACATGAGAGTCATTCTTCACAATGAGTACTTTTACTTTTGACACTTTTACTTGACTTGCTTTACTTTTATTCAAGTTGAATTTGAATGATTTTGGCATTTTTGGCACGATCAGTGGCTGAGTTCCTACCACTCTTGGCTCCCAACAAGAAAGCTCTGGGTTCAAATTGTGTGTGTGTGTGTGTGTGTGTGTGTGTGTGTGAGTGCACGCGCGTGTGTGCATGGGTTTCCTTCCACAGTCCAAGTAGACATGCAGATTATGTCACTATACCTCATTTCTTGTCCACTGCGATCTTACCGCATGCATTTTTACTTTTATTTTAGGATTCCAATGACTGATAAGAACATATACCAACAGAAATTCTGCTGTACGTGTTTGTTCATAACAGCAGGTGTTTGGGTTTGCCCTTTCTAGCCTCAAATCCAACCTGCTATCTGTGCAGCATATTATGCATTTGTAATGCGGGCCTGCTGTCCTCTAATGAGTTACATGTAGATCTAATGTAGCACAGCAGTAAGCTTGGACCAAATAAATATTTAATACCATATTACACTTAATGGCTGCTCGCTGATGAGCTACTGGAACGCGTGGCATAACGAGGTCTTCCTGTTCGCTTCTTCTCTCCTCTGATCACCCAGACTGAAACCATTACATTATGCATGAAAGGGCTCAATGAGAAGCCACAAATTGCTCCAAAACAGACATGTTGCTTTGCTAATGGCTGGATTTATGTAGTTTAGTGGGGCCCGTCCTTTCTACAGTCAGCCTTTGAATGGGTAATGCTCATTAGAAAGAAATTGAGGCGTATACAAAAAATAGAGCTGTAGATATACTGTAAAATACGGAATTACAGCAAAGCTTGATTGTTTGTAAAAAATAAAAATATATATATATATATATGCCTGATCAGCGCACATTTTCAAAAGATAAGATGAAGAAATTTCGCAAAATTGTGTTTGCTTTAGAGCTCTTCACAGGTCAGTGAAAGGTTAAATGTGCTTTTTGAGGTTTGTTTGGGTCGATCACATTCTGCTCCAACAGTCTTCAGGTCTCTTTCAGGCTGCGTCTCTTTTTTGGAAAATTTATTTATCCATGTTGGTTTTCAGGTCGGTTTGTCACAGGTCTATCTCGGATTGGATCCAACATTTTGGACTTGTAAAGAACTCTAGTTTTTTTTTGTTTGTTTGTTTTATTTTAAAGCTTTAAGCTTCAGTGAGTCACTCACCAAACTTGAAGCCAGCGTGGGAGTGTCCAGCGCATTATGTTTAGGCGCTGACAAGCGCAGTTCATCTCACAGCTGCTGGGTGCTTCGGTCTCTCCCACCACCTCTGCTGCACCAACTGCGATTGGAAAAAAAAAAGAAAGAGAGACAGAGAGCTGGGATCAGGAACAGGCAGTAACATATTCTCAGAGAAGTACTCTCAAGTATACTGTAGGGAAATTACCATCCCCTTTCTGTTCGATAGCAAGGTATATACTGAGCTGAACCTCCAGGTGGCCGTGACTACCAGCTGTCAGGCTCGTGCTGAGTGGGCTAGAGTGCAGAGGCCTCTTTCTGGGGCAGGAGTTCCCACTGGATGCTTCTGGCTTTGTACGTTACACACTCTACTAAGTCTTCAGCTACTCAAACAACATGGGAAGCTTGAAACTGATTTACTACCTATACTACAGAGGCACGTAAAATGGAAACAAATGCACCTGGACAACCACAGAAACGCTGTATTTTGTTGCATCAGTCCATAGCCATTTTCAAGAGTACAAAGTTTACATCAATGTTTCCTTTAAATTACTTTCAAAAGCATGAATTTCACATTGCCATTGCAGGTGTATCTAATGTTCTGCACAGGCCTTAAACTAATATTCAATGCCAATAAACCAAACTGTTCAAGTTCCAAGTCAAACCTAAACCTAACAGGACTGTGGATGCATAGACACTGAAGCAGCCCTAAATTCAAATTTTAGTAGAAAGCCTGATGCTTTCAATCAGGAAAATAAAGTCCCCAGTGTCATTTGAGTACCTCCAATTGCCAAACATGGTACACATACCACAGCTTGAGAACCACTGATTTAACAGATATGCTCATAAACAGGCTGTTGGATATCTTAAAGAAAAACAAACTCTTCATTACATCTCTTTGCAATAAAATCTATGTGATTGTATTAAGGTTGCCAGTTTTATTGTGTCACATTTGATTTCATTAATAAATTGAAGTCTATCTGATTGTATTGGAAATTAAATCTCCCAGAGATTACAAAACAACTTCCTAGTTAACTTTAATGTCAATAAAATTGCTCATTCTGTTCATGTGTGTGTCTGAAAATGCAGCTTCCTGTTTACATGTGTGCCCAGTACACACAGGACACATCAGAGACCAACGTTTTACCAGCAGGAGTGAAATTATGAGCCGCTCACCTGTAAAGAAACCAGCAGTAACACAGCAAAAAAAAATCAAAGTTTTACTCGCTGACTGATACTGTGCTCGGTCAGACAGGGAGAGCTAGAGAGTGTCTCCATGGTTACAGCTGCTGTCATCTTCAATCGTGTGACCTTTTACACGCTGCAGATCAATAATAGTGAAGTACAGTCTCCCAGGTAAACAAGGGAATAGGAAGACGGCTGACAGGAGTAATTGCTGACATTTCTCAGGCAGATTTCTTAGGAAGCCACTGAAGCTCCTGGCTTCAGAAAACAGTGGAGACGTCGAGCAACTTCCATCTTTTTCCTCTCTATTTACTGCAAAATCTCATGCTTGACCAGTCAGAAAAGTTCTCCCCCATTTATATCTGGTGTGCAATCGCGGACATATCTCAGAAGCAATGCAATATTTCTTGAGGGACTAATGATCTGTCTGTATTGTCTTCCACCGCTCTAAATCCATCATCACATGAAAGGGAGATTATAATTGCAGCTATACTATCCTTCGTTACTATGCCGTAGGACGTCAGATGGAGCTTGCGCTTATTAAAACTCTTCTTACAGGCTGTCTGGGAGCAAGAGAGGCAAACCCTTCGTGGAGGAGAAGGGGCTGTCTTGGCAAGGCGCCGTTTGAAGTTGTGAACTCCTAATTTGTTTTCTGTCCTAAGCTGCCAAGACGAGCCTTTTCAAGATGCCTTTTCAAGCTTTTCATGTAGGATGATGCTAAGCAGAGAAATGGGTAGAATTGGGAGAAAGATGGAAGGTGGGAAGGATGGAAAGAAAAGGGAGAGAGGAGGGGTTGGAAGGAGCTTTGGAGAGCTATGTAAGCATATAGGCTTAATGCATGAGCTATATGTGAAATGGAGGGAAGAATGGATGTGGTATAAAAGGGAATATCTGCTATACAGACCAAAAGAAATAAAAGTAACAGGAAGTGGAGTTTGTGAGCTGAATTTGCAGAATTTTTCAGCTTTTCTCAGACACTGAATGAGCCATTAAGGATTTGGTGACTTGTTAACAGGGTTTAGTCATTTTTATTTGTCTAGAAAGTTTAATAAACATACAAAGCAGTAGAGGAAATTAATCCCATGGATACAGAGGGATGAAACAGGAGAAGAGCAGAGACCTCGGCCCATTCCTGCAGCAGACACAAACACAGGCCTGTGTGGTATATTATTGCTCACACACACTCATTGCACCGACACACACACTGGCAGAAGCTTCGGTATTTACAGGCAGAACCCACTGACAGCATCAAAACTTCAGCAAACACCATGCTAATACTTTTACATAAATTCTTTTTCTCCGTACTGACATTTCCACTTCTGTACAGCAGCATATTACTGCCAATTCTTCATATAATCAACTCGAAATTAAGTCCTAGTATGACTCCATTTCCATGGCAACTGGTATTGCCTCCTCAAGCTGTCTTCCTTCCTCTAAGCATCATCTTCATGTGCTTTCCCCCCCATTTCTTTTTTAAGCATTGTTGTGTTCATATTACAACCTGTAAAAAGGACTGTAAGTACTCATACGCACAAGCTGCTGGCACAGCGTGAGTCCCACCAGTCAGGAGTACAAACACAGCAGCGAGGAAGAGGGAGAGTGCATGAAAGGTTGGCTTATTTTAGGAAGCAGGGGTCGCGGATCGGAGGTTAAAGCCTAATTTCAATTTCAGGAGTGAGAGGAGGCTCAGCGGGGAGCCGGAAACACGGCGGAAAACAAGAGGGCACGAGAGAAGACAGAGGGTTGAGCTGCTGTTATGCTGAACTACCAAACCTTCTCGGCGAGGGGGGAGGAAAAGCTGCAGTCTTGCTCACGATGAGCCATAGAAACACACAAAATTGTGACTACACGGCTATTTTGATGAGGAAAAAAAAAACCCATCTAACAAAATGGCTCCATATTCCTACTCTTCTTTGCCTTTGATTATTCTAAAGCCCTATTCTGACATGATGAGTGTAACCTGAGGAGGTCGTGTAAGAGGAATTACTGCTTATTACTCTGGTGATATAATCCCATCAGAACCTGTCAGGTTGTTAATTCTTACCTGACAAGCAGGGATATAAAGTCCTGGACTGAATTATCTTCTGCAGTTTTAGAAACTCTTGAGGAATATTAAGCCCAGCTGAAGAAAACAAACAAAAAAAAAAACCCAATTAAAATACATTTTGTGGAAAGCTTATCTTGTCAGAATTGTGCTCAATACTAAGATACAATGGACATTTTTAATGATCTGACACGTTAGTTTCTCACACCTAAAGGTGGAAAGTAAGAAAGTAATCTGCTCAAGTACTGTACTTAAACACAATATTGAGGTACTTGTACTGTACTTGAGTATTCCCACTTGAGTATTTTCACTTTCTCAATTACATTTCATTTGCAAAATGTTCTAACTTTTACTCCACTGTATTTATCTAGCTGTAGCTATTGGTTACTTTACAACTTTAAATTCAACAGGCAATTAACTCATAAAATATTGCTGTTGTCAGGTAAAAACCTTGTATCTTAGCCAAGTTTTAGCTTGATGGCACAATGCATTTTAGACGTTGTGCCATTGGGATGTAAGCCTCCATGAAATCCCAAAAAATAACCTTTACAGGGAAATTCATAAAACACAGTGCCAGATTTCACATGTTCATAAGGGCAAAATATCATAATGTGAGCATGTTCCCTCATTCATAAATGCTTCTTACCAGCATCTTTTAGCATTTGCATTACTAGCCCCCATTATTTAGAATTACCCCATTATCTCCAGTTTTGTGGATTTTGATTATTTATGCAGTAATAAGCACATGTTGGTGCATAAGGAATTTAACCCTCTGATAGATTTCTTGATACTTTTGGTTTAGATGCTTCCAATAGTTTTTCTTCAGTATAAATCTGAATGCAGGACTTTGCTTGTCATGCAGTATTAGTTCTATCTAATTAAACAATTTGCACAAAGATCCATTAAAATGTGCCGGACACAATTTATTACTAACAAATTCCACCAAAAGCTGCCAAACATTTTGAGGGAAATGATCCAGGCTCCAACCACCAATCATTTTGGATTGGTAGTAATGCATGCTACAGTGGATAAAGTGTTTTTTTTTTCTGGGTCTTGTGGGTAATGTGGACTCAGATCGCCTCAAGTCTTGTGCAGCCCCACAAGACCTCTAGAAGTGTGGAAATATACAAATGAGTGGTGTTGAGCTGGCAGGTCGAGAGCTGCACACTTGTGGAGTGACATCACTGTGAAATCTTGTTACCCTGTGCTCCTTCTCACACGTACCCAAACTTTCAATTAAACTCTTTCTAACACTCTTTTCCCATGTTCTCACTCGTTATCTTTTTCCGTCCATCTTCTTTCCTCGCTCTTACTCTCTCCTCACTCTCTGTCTGCCTCTCCTATCCTTGTCTCTCCTCTCGGCTCTGGCTCAAGCTCTCATCCCCGAAACTAAGCAGACAGTGTCTCAGCAGGAGGTCGCTGGTAGCGTTGAAATCCACCTGGCTTCCTCCCTCTGCCTTCTCTATCCTTCCACCTTCTCCTNCTCATCCCCGAAACTAAGCAGACAGTGTCTCAGCAGGAGGTCGCTGGTAGCGTTGAAATCCGCCTGGCTTCCTCCCTCTGCCTTCTCTATCCTTCCACCTTCTCCTCCCTCCCATCATCCATAATTTGCACAGAACACTGGAATGTTAATTCGCTGATGCGATCCCACATAAAACATTGATGGACCCCTGCCGAGAACAGAGGAAGCATGTACATTTCCGCGATTCTGCAGCATACGCTCAAGTGTGTTGATGGCTGCTCTCTTGCTCATTGTGACTCCTGGTAAAATGGCTTATGTCCACATGCAATCGTCCATATGGTGTCATTTGCAGTTATTTATTTTACATGAAGTCTACTAGTTTACTACAAAACATGCAAGCTTTGTGATTAAATCCTGCATGCCAGCCTCTTCTATTCTACATCTATTGTTAACCTCATTCTATCTAGTCTTGTCCTTTCCTGCCCTGAGATTACACTAAAAGATGGAAAATTTCTGCATCAATGCTGTATATATACAGTATATATAAATGTTCCTGTGAAAGCCTTGTGTAAACACACGGAATGATGGATTACTCCATGTCAGACAAGCGTTGGCTTCAATCAAAAGCTCTATGCTGCAGTTAATCCACAGTAACTGCAGGTTACATTCCTGCAGGTTATACTTGAGGCAACATCCTGTCATGTTTTCAGTGGAAATGGCAAACAAGAAGTTTTTAAGGAGATGCTGGATAAGAAATCGATGCAATGTATTAGTCATAGTTGTAATTGCATTAAAATTGATTTCAGAGCAGTAAAGTCAGACTCTATGTGACCGATCCTACGTGCAAATACTTCGACTAATGCTTCATGACACATTCTCGGTGACGTTTGTGGAGTCATCAGGTGTTTCGGGGTTTTCTCCTCCAGGCGACCCAGATGAGGTTGGTCAGGCCTCGGCTTGTGTCCAGATGGCACGCCAGCTCCCCCTCACCCCTCGGCTCTTCTCTTTTGAGCCGCAGCTGTGTGGCGGTTCTCTTTGCAGATGACTCCGCTCATCTTCTTTCTCTGAATGTCCAATCACGCTGAATGCTGTGTGAAGAGCCTGCATTCCAATTCAGCTGACAAACACTTTGGTTTCCAACCACCTCGCTGGCATTCGCTGACTGCTCCCTTTGTACTTTCTTTTCAAAATCCTCACTCAGGCAATCTTCCCAAGGGACCATCAGCTCGAGCGGGACGACTTGATGGGTGGATTATTTTTCCAGATGAGGTTGTCCAGTCTCAAGACGGTAGACACGAAACACTGAGGAAACTCCATCCGCTTCTTCACATCAGAAGGTACCAGTCTCTTGCAGAAGACAGGAAGGTATTTCTTTTCTCAGCATCTGTGATTGCTCTTCACTCTTACCCTTGGGCGCCTCCTCCCTATAACTACACCCAACAAGTATACATCCTTGCTCCTTGCTTCGTGCATGATTTTGATCCATGTAGCTTGTTTTGCATAGACAATCGCCATCTCTGTTGCAGGAGAAAGTCGCAACATCCAATCAAAGAACTTTATTAATGAAAATGATCGGAGCTGAGAAGACAAGGGGGTAGTGTTTACCATTTGTGGATAGATTTTATCTGCTGATATGTACATCCAGCTAGTTTTGAAAGCGATATGATCACAATGCGCTCAAGCAGATCAGACTGCGTTCTGATCACAATGCATTCTGCAAGCTTTGCATTCACATACAGTACATATCTGGATAATGTACGCAAATGCAGATCGCATGCTAATACAATAGGTAAATGGGGCCTTAGCTGGTCTTTCTTTCCATTATGCAGTGTGTGTGTGTGTGTGTGTGTGCCATATTATCTTGTATCTGCTCCTACTACGTTATATTTTATTGTGTGGAAATATTTCTCCTCGGAGAACAATGAAGCGACTCTAAAATCTTATTACACTAAAATAAAATAAAATGGATCAGATTTATGATCACATTTCTTACTCAGCACCTTCAAGAAACACAGAAATGCCTGTCAGGTATATCTTCTTTCTCACCTCTCTCTCTCTCTCTCTCTCTCTCTCTGCAGTACATCTCACACGCAACAGCCTGATCATACAGTCGACCCCGTCAGAGATACGTATTTATCTGCTGTTATGCTCCATTCATATGAAATCAGTAATCATGGATGCCCGCTGCAAACAGCTGGCTCAGTGTTTCATTTTGCCTCGAAACTCTTCATTTACGGTTTAATCTTATGGTTTAATGTCTTAATTGGAGGTTTTCCTGCACATAATAGGCAGCCATGATAATAAAAGGATGCTTTAATGTTTTAGCATAAAATGGGTGACTTAGCTTTCTTTCTGGAAAAACCTTCAGCTGTAATGAGAAACTTTTACATAAGTAAGATTAAGGCTGCTTTGCACCAAAAAAGGATACACTTTAAAATGAGCCTTGGTGAAAGTTCAGTCAGGAAGAATAATTTGCTCACTCTGCCATATTCCTTCTTTAATTACTCCCTCTCAGCCATGTCAATTTGGTTTGGATCCATTCAAATGCTGTTTTTCCTGCTTCCTCTCAGAATATAACAGCTACAACTCTCTCCTGCTTTATTTTAGCCAGTCACTAATCACCATCCTTATGGATTCCATCTGTAAATTTGTTTGAAATACAAAATTGATCTTGTGTGATTGCGCCTACACGAAACACAGATGATATAGGGTAATTCCAAACTCACTAAAAGGAAAAAACAGGACTTTGCTGACATAAGAAGTCAGTCTGATCCGATCTCCAATCCCACATCTGGCCGTTGATGTGGTTTGATGTGATCTGATCAGAAAGCAAAGCTCCTCGAAAAGGCAAATCTGAAGTCTTGTCTCGTGCCACATCAATCACAAGTGCGGACAGAAAGATGGCGTGTCCTCATTTGTACTTGTGTGTCATGGGCCCGTCCTCACCTTTGTTTTCCCCTCCTTCAGCACCCTGATGTGGAGAAGCCTCCCTGCAGATTTCCCAGCAGGCCTCATCACATGCAGCCAGCCAGGCTGCTGACAGCCAGACACATCTCCAACGCTTAAATAAAGGGATAAAGACAGACTTCCATTAATGAACTGTTCTTTCTGATGTTTCTAAAGAGGTGAAGGAACGCTTAAGCACAATTAAACAGAGACCACATAAGCTACTTTTCACTGGGTGCCTGTGTCATCTATGCTTTTGGTCCAGAATTTATTTAGAATGCATTTTAGTTTTACTACATGGGTCTACAGGTTTACTTTAATGCTTTTGTTAATGATATATTATTGATACATCATCAGATTTCCCGTTTCTGTGCAGCAAAAATTAATAACAACCATTCAAAACTGCTAATTTCCATGTTTAAATTGGTGTAACCATTTGTTGTTTCTGATTCACACCTCTGTCACCACCAGGAGACTCTTTGGGTGACATGGGAGTCATGAAGTCACATGAATCTGCTGCTTCGTCTCAGTCACCCAGAGGGTAAGAAGTCTCGAGGATTAAAGTGCAATACCCCACAAGACCTGCCGTTTTGGAGATGCTCTGACCTCGTCATCTAGCCATCACAAGTTGGCCCTTGTTAAAGTCACTCAGATCCTTACGCTGCCCAGTTTTTCCTGCTTCCAAAACATCAACTTCAAGAACTGACTATTGACTTGCTGCCGTATATATCCACCTCTTGACAGGTGCCATGGTAACCAGATGATCCATGTTATTCACTTAACCTGTCAGTGGTTTTAATGTTGTGGCTGATCAGTTTAAAAAAAATTTTTATATATAAATATATATATATATATATATTCCATTTTTCCAATTGAGTCATGTCACACCAAATACCAATAATAACAGATTGTATCTGGTACTTTGGTTGCCTTGACAGCTGTGAAAAGAACATGTGATTGCTATGAGTAAACTCCAAACCCCTATAGAAATGCAACGATACTGCCTTCAGCTCCATGGCAACAGGTGAAGGTACAGCATGTGTGTGTATGTATGTATGTGAACGACAGAAGCTACATATAGGTAGAAGTGTTTTGTAAAAGGTGCATGTGTGCATGGATATGAACAGAACACATGGCTCTGTCACATGTTCCTGTATGAGTCCATTATTCTCCTTTATTATTATACATCTCTATTATTTTATAATTTCAGACTCTCCATTGGCAGCCATGTGGTATGGCGCTATACCGTGTAAACCCTCACAAACTCCATCTAGGTCTCACTTACAGCTGCTACGACGAGCCGAGAGGCTTTGAAAGGCAGATGAAAAACACATTATGTGCATTAGCTGGCTCTAATTAGGCAGAAATGACGGCATTCAGGTGCGAGGCTTTTTTTTCCGCTTGAGAAACAATTCAGGCCATTCAGTCTATAAAACCCTCTTTCAATTTCATTTACAAAACAGCATACGTCATTATTGAGACATAAAGCGTGCATTTAAATTAGTGCTGTTTGTCACAGCTAACTAAGCTTTTTTACTTCACAAACAATAAGCTGCTCATGTATGCAGGTGCTTGTTCTTTTTCTGTTGGGAGCCGTACAGCACTTTCAGGCTGTTATGCCTGCTGATGGATACCCGGAGTGTGGTAGAGAAGAGGAAAAAGACAGTCAGGGGAGATTAGGAGCAAAGGTCAGAAACAAAGTGGGAGGGGGGGGGTATCAATTAGAAGATCCGACAAGAAACGATACTTTGAGCAAATTAGGAAATGATCACAAGCGCACAAAGACAGGGATGGATCAAAACAGGCTCGCAGTAATACTTTCAAATGTAAACTAATTCAAGGCCCCGGTGCAGCTGTCAGGTAGATTAGCATTGGAAATGTATGCAAGCTGGTGGGAAATCAAGTGTCGAGGTAGGTGCGTCCTTTCAATGAGCTCAGCAATCACAGAATGACGGCAAGACACAGCAGTCAAGCAGCTGCCGTCCACTCATTTCAAAGCTTTTATGCTCTGACAGCTGGTTTTCTTCTGAGTTTGTTTCATTGCAGCAAAATGGAGGCAATGTCGCAACAAGACAAACATTTCAGTCTTCTGAGTCCAGATCAATGTGATGACACCTCACTGGAGGCCAGATCTACTCCTTTTGGCTTCCAGGTTTCACCGTATGGATTCTGTAGTGGTGAAATTCTGCTGAGACTCAGACTAATTGTGTTTCTCAGTTGTGAATCAGGAGGATCCAGCCTCCCGTTCACATGGAGGAAAGTACCTGGCCTTTAAATGAAGAGGTGACTCTGGAATTAAAGAAGTCTGTGGCATGCTGGGAAATCAACGAGTCCTGCGGTTTCAAGACTTTTCACATGAGAACAATCTGAAACAAGTCTTTTTTGGTTTTTCTTTGCTGCCAGTACCTGGAGGTGAGACTTGTTTTTCAGGTCATGGTGAAGGAGACGGCTGAGGGGAAATGGTCGCTGACCTTGGATTCTAAACAGGGTTCAGTGTATGTGTGTGTGTTCGTCCACTGGACAGAAGAGCAGGCAGGAACTTTAAATAGCACAAGGACACACACACTGCATGAACCGGGCAACTAGGCTAATGTGTGCTGGGCCACACTGACCTATTCTATTCTATTCTTTTCTATTCTATTCTGACTGAAAATTATTGTATTCTATTCTGAGTTACTCCAGTGCGGACTGGTGGTCTTCACTTAAGTAGAAATATTAATATCACAATGGGAAATTACAAAATTCTAATTAAAGTACTAACTGTGAGGAATAGTCATTAATCCATCAATAATTATATTACCCAAAAATTGGGACTACAATGTTTTTCAAACAGTGAGGAAAAACTTTCTATCTCCAATTGTGAAGCAAAAATTTGAACATTCTGAAATGAAATTTTAAAAATCTGCAATATTGGAGATATGTTAGAGATATCTTCATCTTACTCTATTGAGATATATTCTGCCGTTAGTCCTTTTCTCACTAAAGGATCTATTTTAGAAACTTTGGAACTTTTTTTTCAGGAAACTCAAAATAATTCATTTGTTTTGCATCAAGCAAACAGGAAACTTTTTTTCTTTTTTTCTTTTTTTTTTTAAAGGTTTTGCTTTACCAGATGGGTAACCGATACATTTAGCTTGTTTTGTGCACAGCGGAGCAAAAAGATCTGGCTGCATTTAGTGCAACTCAGAAATACTCATAATGCAAAGCAAGGGGGAAAAAAAACAAAACACAATGAATGTGGGAATGGGATTAAAGAACTCAGTTAACGTAGTTCCTAATCTAGTTCCAAACTCTGAACCGAGTTTATCTCATGCTGCATGTTCAATCTGAATCTGCAAACTAGTAAGTGCAGCCATCAGATAAATGTAAGTGAGCAAAAAGTACAAGATTTCTCTCAAAACTGAAGTGAAGGAAAAGCAGAAAGTAGTGCAAAGTGTGAGACTTTCTCTGCCACGTCAAGTTCAACAGCTATGAGGAAAAAAAAANAAAAAAAAAAAAAAAAAAAAAAAAAAAAAAAATCACACAATCCTCCTCGTGAAACGCAGCAGTTTAGCCTCCTCTGAAAGTCAAATGAGATTAATCATAACCACTAACAAGGCAGCTTGCAGCATAAAACCTCCAAAGACTGACTCGCTCCTACAGATTGGTGGAAAAAAAAGAGAGGTTGCATGTGGAGCAGGAGACAGGTCGTGTCTGTGGAGAGCAGAGATAGATGGAGGCAAAATACCGAGGCTCAGCAATGTCATTTTAAGTCTAATAGGCCAGGGCAGTGTGTGTGTGTGTGTGTGTGTATCTCTGGGACAACGGGACTGTGCATGATTGTAACCCAGCAATGTCGGTGTAGGTCTAATAGGCCAAGTCAGCGTGTGTGTGTGCATGCGCGCGTGTGCGTGTGTGTGTTTTAAAATGTGATACTTTGTACTCACACTAATGTTTTCTGGACAGTTGGTGAGTGTGTGTGTGTGCATACAGCTACAGTGTATGTGTGTGTGTCTCAGGGGAAGCTGCTGCAGAGGTTTTTATCAAGAATTTAACACGCCTGTAATTGGACATTGTTTTTGTGTACTTTCTACAAAAGGGATTCACAACACCCACACTGATCCACAATGCCCACACTGATCCATGACGCCCACGCTGATCCACAACACCCGCACGGATCCACAACGCCCACACCGATCCGCAACGCTCAAACTGATCCAGAATGCCCACACTGATCCGTAACGCCCACACTGATCCACAACACTCAAACTGACCCACAATGCCCACACTGATCCACAACACCCACATGCCACAACGCCCACATGGATCCAAAATGCCCACACTGATCTGCAACGCCCCTACTGATCCACAACGCCCCTACTGATCCACAACGCCCACACTGATCCGCAACACCAACACTCATCCACAACCCATATAGATACACAACGCCCAAAGGGATCCACAAAGTCCACACGGATCCACGACGCCCGCATGGATCCACAACATGGGCAATGATCCACAACGCCCACACTGATCCATAACACCCACACACTGACCATTTCCTAACTTACAACCGTAGAAACAGCAGGAGAAAAGTTGATGTTTGCTGTAATTATGTTGGAGTTTTGATGTCGCCCAAAATTATAATTAGCTCTTCTTCTTTGCTGTGTCATAATTCCGGGGCGGAACCCTCCGGAGGACCCAGACAACCAAGGCAAGTCCTGAAATGTCAGATGAACACATTCCTCCCCTGAGAGGTTCTAGCTCACATGCTACATTTACACCACCACACACAACTACCAAATTCTGAATTTTGGCTCATGTAGCACATACCAGATACACGTTATGAATATGTAAACGGGGAAAAAAGCACATGGAATCAGATATTCTCTATTTTGGCCAAGGCTCACATGTGGAATTTAATCAGATACGTGTTGGATATCTGTTGACTGGAATTTTTGTGCCCTTCCAACTGCGATATAAAGTGCGACACTTTTCTACTCAAGCACATATGAATGATGGAGCAGTGATCGTTGCTGCACGTCCTGCAGCAGGCTCAAAACTTTCTTCTTCATCTTAAAATATAATTGTCATAGCATCCATATTTATTTTTGAATCATTTGCATCCATTTCATCAAACATCATCTCTGAAACAAAAGCCTCATTTGCACATGTGAGTAATTCGAGATCTAAACCATGCAAACGCAGATATGAGCCTCTATGTAGCCACTGAGAACAAAACTGATGGTGTATTCAGGTGCTTCTGTACCGGAATGAAGTGAAACCAATGGCAGTCTGGAAAGTAGGAAAAACAATTCTAAAATGTACCGCTGCAATAGTATGTGCAAAATCACTGGTATGCTCCTTTAAGGGGGTTCGTCCCTGGGACATGCCACAACACAACAAAGTAATCCTGCTCACAAAATACTAACCCAATAAACCAGCAAACAAGGGATCTCATTAGTGACACACACACACGCATGCACACACAAACACACACACACAGGTATTTTTGGTGAGCTCTGTGATGTGCATGTGTACATCTGCTTGCACGTTTGTCTCTGCACACACACATTCCTTGCCTGCAGGGGTCAGTCAATGCACCACCTGAGGCAACCAAACCAACCAATCATCAAACACACTCAGATCAAATAAGCACATTAGAGTCCCGCTGACCCGCCGGCTGCTCCGCTCGCTCCTCGCCAGCCCGATTCATCAGCAGCTTCTCTGTTCTGGCATGAAAGCAAATGATAACTTAGCAACTATTATCATTACGAGGTCACTACCACCATGACACAGATTACAAGCTTCTGCTATTTTGATCATGAAATACTTTTTTTTTTTAAGCCAAACAATTTCAAAGTAATCAAAATAAAAGTTGTTTTTTTTTTTTTTTTNTTTTTTTTTTTTTTTTTAATTTCAGGAGTCTCTTTGTAATGAATGCAGGCTTTGATTTTGTATAAAAATCAACAACACAACACAACAACACAAATGTGTCTTAACGCGCAAGGGTTAAGACACATTTGCGTTGCAGTTTTTTAAATTGATGCGGGCCTGAAATGCTGCGGTTTTCCTGCCTGAAGCTGCTCTTAACCAATCAGCTCGAAAAACAGCCGTCGCAGCAATGAAGGGATGAGAGAAACCTTCTGTGAAGGTGCTGTAAATCTGTGTAGCTTATCCAGCTGAAGGGCTCCAAAAAGCTGTGTTCATTTTAAAGGACCTTACCAGTGGTTTTGCATGCTTGAGCCCAATATGCACAACCCACGGTACATGTTATGTTACTGACATTACATTACTGACGTTACGTTACTGACAACCATTTCCCAAACCACACTGCTGGAGAAGTAAATATTAGAATTGTTTTTCAAACAAAAAAAAACCAAAAAAAAAAAGAATTGTTTTTCTTACCTTCCAGACTGCCATCCAGACAGCAAACATATCTGTTACATTTTTTTGTCAAAGTAATTTTATTTAACAGACAAAATATTGAACTTTAAGGTGGGTGTGTCACCTGAACATATTGAATATTCGATTTTGAAAGATTAGAGGATTTAGCAAAATAACAGGAAAAGTAAAATATAATTTTAAGTTTTGGAAGATGGTTGTCAGTACCGCAACACACATGCAGGTTGTAATCAATGGGCTTAAATGTGTAAAATCACTGGTATGGCCCTTTAAGAAGATTGCTACTTTGCGTTCATGGCTGTAATATAGGCCATTAGTCAACTCTCTGAAAGTTTTGAGAAGCCAATAATGTTGCAGTAGATAATAACTCCTCAGTCTCTTTAAAAATGCGTTGGTAAAAATGTACATTTAATGGAGCAGATGCTCAGGTACAATGTGACACATTTCAGCATATTGCAATATGAGTCAGATCTGTTTCTGAGCAGCTTCCATACCTGTCAAGCCATGACTCATCAGAAAAAAAAAAAGCATCATACAGCTGCAACCACAGAGAGTAATAACCAGCTCTGGCTAAATCACCACCACTTACAATAATAATCCACACTGATGCCTTCAATGGCTGTTTAAGAAGCTCAAACCATTTGCAGGACTGACGGCGAGAAGCCACAGACTGGACATCGTTCATGCAGCCTATGAGTTCTGTAGCAGCAATGAAAAATCCGTAAAGAGAACCATGTCTCTGAACGGCACACAAGCTTGGCAACCACAAATCTAAAGCTCTATGTCGCTGTAGCTCAGCACAAAAACATACTGCTCACACTGAAACTTGATTTTACAGCAACTAAGGCAAAGGTACAAATTTATCCTTGTAGCTCAATTTGTACATAAAACACACACACACAAATAGGAATTCCTACTCAGAAAGTCAGACAAGGTTCCTCAACCAGGAGTTTAATATTGATGCCGTTTCAACATGTTAAAGATAAAACACTGAAAAGGTAAAAATAAAATCATAAATGACATAATTTAAACATAGCTTGTTTTGTTCCAACGGAGCAAACAAAACAAAGTTTTTCATGTTGTCTCCCAATTTTTTTTTTTTTTTTTTGNTTTTTTTTTTTTTTTTTGGCTCAAACACACATTGGTCATAAATGGCGTAATCCAAAGTTACAGCTTCCTATTTCCCAGGTACAGTGAACGCAGCATTCAAATCAAGACTTCAATACCCCGAAACTTTGCTTCATCTTCCAAACATGTTGCTACAGTGCAAACCCTTCAAACGTTTCCCTGAAAGACAGCTTCATAATAGTCAAAATTCTGTCTGTAGTGCAAAACTATAAAATATAGTAAATATTAGCCATAAATCCACCCACAAAAATCATTTTTACAAGCCAAACAACGACAGGTGCAAGCATGTTAGCAGAAACCAAGGACACAGGGCCACAGATAAAATGTTAATATGTCCACACAAATGAGGGTAAATCTTAAAATTTCACTTACATGTTAAGTCTTTATCCATATTTATAGTTTTCACTTTATTACAATTTGGCGTCCACAGTGAAAAGCCACAAAACGCAGCTGAAAACTAATTAAGTTTCTTCTTCTTCCTCCTCTCATGGGGTTTGGACAAAGAAGAAAATGACGCATTACCGCCACCCTGTGGTGAGGAATGTAAGCAATAATGCTGCGTTCGAGCTACCTCGGAAGTCGGAATTTTCCCAGTCGGAAGTTCGAACTTGTACACAAAGTTCCTCAAACTAAAGTTAGACTACAAGACTATGGTTGTGTTGTTTTGCAATGATATTAATCACACTGAATATTAAACATTTGCACAGAGAAGTAATATTCTGAAATTATTCACACTTACGTATCAATGGCAAATAGTTATTGTACATTGTAGACAGTTAACTTGTAGATATATTTTGACCTTTTTATTTCAATGTCATGTAAGAAAAAATACTTTATTTGCCTTATACAGAAACTGATAAACATATATGAGGAAATACACTGTTTTTAAGGTCGAAAAACATGGTTTATAAGAGATTTATAATCATGTGGACATGCTGACATGTTTAGAATCTTTCTGGACTTGAAAAACATCACCATGATGCTGTCAGTGGTTATAACAATGTCACTCAGTACAAAAAGATCTCTGTGGTGCAGCTTTAGATGGCGAGAGGAAGTTCAAAGCTGATTTCCTCTTATCAAGTGAATATTTAACTCAGATCCTGCTGAGTCTCAATTTAAGCTCTTCAATGTGTGAAAAGTCCCATATAGAAATATATAGTCTTTGTCAAGCTTAAAGGACCATACTGTAGTTTTGCATGTTTGAGCCCAATATGTACAATCCACATATACGTTGCATTACTGACAACCATTTCCCAAAAGATGCTTTTGGAACAGTAAATATTAGAATTGTTTTTCCTATCTTCCAGACTTTCAATGGTTTCAGTTCATTCCACGACACCATTAAAATGGACTTGTTTGTAGAACGAATTTGAAGTTAGTAATCCATCACAGTAAACACAACATCTGTTAATTTTTTTTTTGTCAAAGTAACTTTATTTCACCAAATCAACTTGAAGCTGCACGGATGAGATGTATGATTCCACCAGGGAACATGGGTTTTTACCAAGAAATTAAACCGACCATGCCTTCTACAATTGTGCATGCATGTTAGTAGGTGAAACACTGAATTTTAAGGAAGGTGCATCACCTGAATATTTGATTTTGAAGGGGGGAAAAAATGGTTGGCGTTAACATAACATGTATTGTATTTATTGGGCTTAAACATGCTAAATCACTGGTCCGCATCATGCCAGCTACTCTGCCAGCTACTCCACAGCAGTGTGGTTGGTGGTAGCAATATAGAAAAGGATGGAGGAGAGCCTCGACTATGAAACAGAGCCTTTGACTGTAGAAAAGGGTTGGAATTGTATGCGATATAGAGAAACATAATGAATTGACTAATACAAAAGTTGATTATGCTAATATTTGCCTTCTATCTCTTTCAGTAGCAGAATCAGCATGCTCAACTTGGTTCTCTGATGGCACACTTACGTATTTCATTCACTTCCTTCCCTATGTGTGTATGTGTGTGTGTGCACATTTTTGCGCCTTCCTGTGACCATTGTTGGTTTTAATGTATTTTTAATTTCCCTACAAAGTGACTAGAGTCCTCAGTGACCGGCACTCCATAATTGACTGACTGTGTGAACATCATTCAGCCTAACGAGAAACAGGGAGCTGCTACTGTGAGCTGTTGCATGTACGTGCACATGCATACAAACAGGCACTGCCATTGGCACCAAAGGGAGCCAACAAGAAGTGTTTACCTGTTAGTCCGCATGTGTGCAAATGCTGCATGAATACAACCAACACAATTAGCTGCACGCTGCACGGTAGCTTTAGCTGTTAGCCATGGTTTGCTTACTGCATCAGTTAATGCATGCACAGGCACACTGACTCGCGCTGTTATATGCGATAATGAATACAGATACTGGAGATGATTTTGATTAAAGCATCTGCTATTTTTGGACTTTCATTTAAAGGACCATACTGGTGGTTTTGCATGTTGAAACCCACTCTATACAATTACTGACAAGCATTTTCCAAAATATACTGTTGGAGCAGTAAAATACAAAACAATATATATATCTATATATATATATATAGATATATATATATATTTTCCCTGCCTTCCAGACTGCCATTGGTTTCAGCTCATTCCAGTACGCTGTTCAAATCAACTTGTAGAGACTTAAAACATGCTTGATCCATCACATCACAGCGAACTTGATGTCTGTGTGTGTGTATATATATATTTTTTTTTTTTTTTTNTATATATTTTTTTTTTTTTGAAGTAACTTTATTTAAAGGACCATACCATCCATTTTTCATGTTTGAGCCTGATGTATTCAATTTTCATACACGTAATGTTTCTGACAATCATTTCCCAAAGCATACTACTGGAATGGTGAATTAAAAATATTTTTCCTACCTTCCAGACCTCCATTGGTTTCAGTTCATTCTGGTACGCTATTAAAATCAACTTGTTGATACTTGAAACGTTCTTGGGATAGGTAATGCATCATCATGAACAAGATGTGTATTCAGGTTTTTTAGAAGTTACATAATTGTAGCGTTTAAGTGCAATAAAAAGCTCAGAGTGAATGTATGTCTCCATCGGGGAATATAGTCCTAAAAGAAGACCTGCGTTTATTGAAAAATTTAAAGGACCGTGACTTCATAAGGCTGTGTAAATATTAGCAGGCGAAACATTGATTTTTAAGGTGGGTGTATCGCTTGAACATTTTATTTTGAAAGATAAAAAGATTTTGCAAAATATTAGGAGAGCTGAAATACGGCTTTATTGTTTGGGAAATGATTGTCAGTAATGTAACGTATGAAAATTGAATATATTGGGCTCAAACACCAAAATGGCTGGTATGGCCTTTTAACTGGTCCAACAAGAAGCTAAAGGGAAGAAAATGTATCCGTCTCCATCTGGGAATATAGTCCCAAAAGAAAGTTTTGCAGAGGAATTCAAAATGAACGTCCCTTCTACATTGACATACGTGTTAGCAGGCAAAAGTTTAAATTTTAAGGCGGATGTATCACCTGAACATTTGACTTTGAAAGATTAGGGAATAACTGGACAAATAAAATACATATACATAATACAAAAAATACATACAAATACATATAGTTTTATGTTTTGGAAAATGCTTGTAACATAACATGTATGCGGATCACATTAAGTAAGCTTAAATATGCAAAATTACTGGTATGGTCCTTTAAGACCTTCATTCTGTGCTAATCTTCAGCTCATGGGAGTTGGGCTCAGTACACTGCAGAGATATATTGCTGGCAGGCTTAACTGCTGCTTATATACTGAAGAATTGTGGATGTGATGCACTGAAACGCATCACGCCTTGACTTTAATTGACTGCAATTGGACATGGACATTCAGCTCTGCTCCTACCATCTATTTAGGATCTTTTTCTTTCACGCATACACACACACGTACACACACATACACACAGCATGCAGAAGCTTTCAGCCAAACCGTCTTACAGTGCTGAGAGTGAACACACACACAGAAAACACAGAAGACGACACCATATTCAAAGCAATTTTGTCATATATAGGATTTATTTACACTTTCTATTTACAGATTTTTGTTTCAAAATCTTCTCTGTACACATTTTTAAATTCATTGACTACTCCTGTCACCCACACACTCTAGTATTATTAGATTCTCTGGGGAGGAATTTTTTTTCAGTTTGGTTTTTGTGAAAGTATTGTTAGGTTTGGAAAAGTAGAGCAAAAAAATAAAAGAAAGCAGCCGAAAATGTTGCGAAAAGACACCTTTAAAATGCTTGAAGTTTGCCTCTGTGTCTGTGTTTGTGGGCTAATGGATCCAGCCAGACACCTCCAAAGCCTTCGTCGCCATGTAGATATGGGCAGGTGTGTGTGTGTGTGTCCTGTGAGACAGCAGGTCACAGGCACGCTAACATGGCATGTTTAACAAATGAATGTGTTTGTTACATAAAACACTTTTGTTCACAAAAATCTGAGTCGGCAGCTAATTCTTCTTAAAGGGAAAGTGCTGCATATGACGTCTGGAGAAAGACTTGGACGAGGGGTTCAAGCATGACATCAAACCCATGCATTATATTACATCATCTTTAAAAAAAAAAAACATAATCTGCCCTTATTGACCGTGAAATCCGGGTCCCGGTTAGCACTCACATTCACAGCGGGGGCAGAAAACCATTATTCCGTACGTTTACACTCGCATTCAAACTTTGATTCTGCTCTGATTAAGGCTTGACTTTTTCAATTGTCATGTAAACATCTAATCAAATTGAAATGGATGTTTGTTTGTTCTGAGTAACAGAACTAGATTACTTAATCATGAGTCCATTTACTCAAGCATGTAAAGGCCCGGTTTATGCTAAACGTAGATGCTAACGGTCCGTTTAGGAGCTGGCATTTCATGGTTCTTGTTGTTCTTGCGCTTTCATGACGACTGCGTGTGATGACCGCGCACTTCAACTCCGGGACTTTTGGTGGTGCTGCAGCTGAACAATGAAACAAATCAAGCGGGAATCGAAGTAGAAATAATCCTGCTTCCCCTCCTAAACTGAAGAACAAATCATGTATATTCGGCGAGCTATGGAGTCCTATTCATACCATCTATGTATACGGCTTTGTCTGCATTTTTGCCTTCATCCCAATACAGACAAAAAAATCTGTATTTTTTAGTGTGCATGCAAACATACTGTTTCTGATCTGCAGTATTAAAGATTGATGAGTTCAATAAGGCAAAGCAACTTGTTGAAAAGTACAACTTTGGAGGCAAAACAGGATAACAATTGCAACGTTTATGCAATCTGCACTGCATAAATGCTCCGTGCTGACTGCTCACACACTCACAAACTGCGCTTTTTGTGAGAGTGACTTTTCTGGAGCAAACGCAAAATCATGCTATTACCATCAGAGATCTAAAACAAAGACAATTTGAGGGCAAATAAATAACTAATGTGGTGTCTGGTGTCTCTAAAGTTAGGCACAACTCAACAGGCTTGTCATGTAAACGTCGTACAATATAAAACTAAGACAAATTTTTAAAAGTGATTGGAAGAGCATATCTGATAGGAAAGAGAGAAAAGAAAAAGGCTGTAGACTTTTTTTTTAAATGAAGTGCAGTTCTCTTTGACAGAGATGGAGACTGATGCAGACTGTAAAAATCCTGTCGTTTGATCAAAGAATGACAGCTCTCACGACGCGCTCCTCCTCCTCTTCTTTCTCTCCATCACACACCAACGCCGTCTTTGGGGACAATAATGAATCATGGTGAAGTCGCAACCATTCCAACCTTTAACAGCCCCTCCCCCTCCTCACATTGCATCAATATGGTGCTCCTGACTGGGTTACGTGAACAGTGCAACGAAAAAAATAAATAAATAAGGAAACCTAGAAAACAATGGTTATGTTCAGCAGCAGATCATGTGACTGGCTCATGGATCTGGAGGAAGGATTCAGGTTCTGAATGCTGCGGATTGGAGATAGAACATTTTTTCATGGAACTGTGCAAAGTCTGAAGACTTCCTGCGTAAACCGGGATGCAATTCATAAACATCAAGCCGAAAACGAGTCGTTTGATGTGAACAAAAGTATAGAAATGTGCATGGTTGCAGCCTGGCTCTGGCTGCACATGATTCCAAGGGACTTCCATGGATCAACCGTGCAGAACTGCTTTTTTTCAAAATAAAGGCTGCAGGTGGAATATTCATTATCAGTTCTGCTGCTTTCAGATGGACATACGCAGGTTATCAACGAAAAAGGAATGCCTTTATAAAGCCTGCGAGCTGCTGTGGATGCCATAAGAATCGCCCATTAATCCCAACCTCATTGGCATTCTTATCATACGGTTTCTGAGGTGGATCTAAACGGCTGCTGGAATCGCAAAACTATGAAATGAGCGACTTTGCACCATAATAATATCTTTATCTCTCAACACGACGACTCACTAATATAGCAACATGTCAGTGCTGAGCACAAAAACGCCAATGACCAAGCCAGATGCATTTGTAACTGTAGTGCTGCGTTTCCCAATTTTCATGCCCTCAAGAAATCTGGATGCAAACGAGAATGCGAAAAGGAGAGGAGGGAGGAAGAACGGAGAACGACAAAGAGTTTCGTACCTTCATTAAGGCAAACAGGAAGCTTGGATCCTTCAAAAAAACATCCCTGTGAAACTGGTTTACGGTCTGCGAACGGAACAACTAAATTAGCTTCAGCGAGGACTCAATTTCAGAACTGATCACTGAACACTGATTAACAACGTGTGTGTGTGTGTGTGTGTGTTAGTTTCTTCCTTCCCTGTCTGCGTTTGCTCACTGAAGCACGTCTGTGTAAATGTGTTTGTTGTTCTGGAAAAGCCTTCTTAAGCGCATTTCCAGTTCTCGCTGCTCATGTAAATGGGTTTAGGTGATGCGCGGGTGTGTTCTGAGGTAGTCCCGGGTTCAAGGAGGAGAGCAGCTAATGGACACAAAGACGCCGTTCGTCTTCTGAGGGAAAACCTGCGGAGTGGGAACACGCCGCTCTTCCACCTAATGGCTCATTACTGACTTTGATGTAGATCTTTGCACGAGTTCCCCTCTTGACCTTCGCTGGGATGGAGATGGCACGCATGTTTTCCCTCACAGGCCAACAATTTCTTTCTCTGTCTGTCGGTAAAGTGTGTGTTCGTCTGTCACCAACGATGATAAATGTAGTCTGTCCTGGCACAATATGGGAGGAGAAAGACAGGAGAAGTTGAGATCTTTCAGGTTTGTTCTGACAGGGGGAGGAGGGTTGGATATGTAAACCACCTAGAGCCAAGGCCCTTTGCAAACTTTGTCTTGGCAAACGGATAAAACGTTGAAGTTTTGCCTTGGGGGACAACAAACGATGTACTGCTGCAGGAGTGAAAATAATAAAGAGAAAAGAACGCATTTTGGAGCCAGACAAAGACCCCGGGCTGTAATATCTCCTGGATCCTGGATCAGGCCCAGGGGGTTGTAGTTTCGAAGAATCAGCTTGAGCAAAACAAACTCCAACGAAAAGTTCCATGAGGGTCGTTGGTGCTGCGGGACAGGAGTGCATGTGTGGCTTTTCAGCGCCAAANAAAAAAAAAAAAAAAAAAAATTAAAGAAAGGCTCCACTTCAATATGTCAGAATGCTACACTGCAAGTCTCTCAGTCATTGGTTGATTCAAATCTCTTTGTAGCGGAAAGGCCCCAGTGGGCAATGTAGGAAGATGGGCGTAAGAAAAGGTCATGTCCTTGTGTGTGTGTGTGTGTGTGTGTGGTGGGGTGGGTGGGGCCTCTAAGTTCAGTAGAACACAGTGGGAGTGGAAAGGCGGACTAAGAGAGGGAAAAGGAAGAAGCAGAGTGGCTGCAGCGGCCACGCTTATCATCTCTTGTAGTGGTTGGGGGCGTCGGCAAAGGCAAACTTCAACCGGTANCAGCGGCCACGCTTATCATCTCTTGTAGTGGTTGGGGGCGTCGGCAAAGGCAAACTTCAACCGGTAGGCTTCGGCCAGTAGTACGCTCACTTCTTCGTTGCCCCAGTGCATTGTGGGAAGGTTCTGCAGGAGGATCATCAGGCCCTGTTGGAAGAAGAAACAGTGATTTTAGGTTTGGTCGACTGCTTTGTTCAGATCCGCCCAAATTAACCATACCTAATCTGACTGAAACACACTCGCCAATTGTTGTAGAAGAAGAAGAATCATTGTAGATTAAATTCAAATATTACTGTAAAAAAACTTTTATTTAAATAATAATCATGAGCTGAAGCTGCATTCAGATCACACAAAGTGTACAGTCAAGCTTTAGTGTGTACAAGTGTAATAATGCTTGTATAGCAGACAGGCAGTTACACATTCTCTCTGCCTCTGCCTGTGTGTGTGTGTGTGTGTGTGTGTGTGTGTGTGTGTGAGACAGACATTATTAACTCAGTCAAAGTAGTTTAATAACAGCTGTGTCAGAGAGAGAGAAAAAAGATAAAGAGGTGGATGGGAATGCAGAGAAAATCAGGAAAGAAAGAATAAAGTGTCAAGTACAATTCAGTCAAGCTCAAGCCTTTCCCCAGATTCCTATTCTGTACATTACTGTGTTAGTGAGCAGACAACAGCAACACACACGCACACACACACGCACGCCTACGTGCACGAGTTCAATCTCCCCAACTAATGCCTCTCTCTCAAAGGGGAATGAGACTGGTTAGCAGTGAGACAAACTGATTGTGTGTGTCTATGTGTGTGTGTATGTGTGTGTGTGACCTATGGATCAGCGTCCCGGGAGCTTTCATCATCAAGGCCAAAATCATTGCCGTGACAACAGGGTTTACAACCAATCATGGTGTTGATAATCACATCGAAGGACAAATCACGTCGGGTCTTCTGGTGTCAGCACTGATCCGACTCCTGGGCGCTTTGCTCGCCTCCGCGCTGCATTTTCAGTGGATCTGCCTCCGTTTCAAAGTGTTTTAACGACGGTTTGTGTTGTGAACAAAAGCGTAACGAGACAGTGACATAGCCGTAACCTTAACGGTCTTTTTTTAATCAACTTCTGCCAAAGTACAACAGCAATTTTATGCCCATTACACCCTCATCTTTCCACAACAGTTGAAAAGGCCAAACTAAACCAAATTTTAAGAGGATATTTACTTTAGCACAGTACTTTGTGTTATTCCAAACACCAATGTAATAAATTGAAGGTGTTTGGGTCCATTAATTTTTTTTCCTTCCTCGCTCGTTTTTAATGAGGCAGCAAGACGACCTCGATGACACTTTTCAACAAAACGCATTTCTTTCTCGAGTAAGGTGAAAAAGTCTAAGATTTCTTTAGCTAATTAAGCTTAAAACTGCCGTCCCAGCCAAATTTTTGCAGATCAGGTAGCAGCAATGTGTGTTTTTAAAGGGTAATTTCAGCCTTAATAAAATGCTGCATTCAGGCAAAAGCAATATATTGACTAATTTGAGTGAGTTTTGTAAGCCTTGGGTCCTTGAAACCTGTTCAGATCCTGTTGTAGTATTTCAAAAATCCACAGGCAGTGATGAGAAATAAGAAAACGCTGCTAAAAATGTCAAAAAAATAAAACAAACAAAAAAAAAGCCTCCTTCCTCCAGTATCTTAAATCATAAAAAAAACTCAAGTGCTTTTCAGGTACACTGATCATTACAACCATAAAACTCACCTGGCTTGTTAATTCTACGGTTAATAACACTACAATGAGTGGGGTTTTAAACAAGACGGCGTGGACCACAGCTTTGAAGAGTTGACCTAGAAACTCCATGCCTCCAGTATTTTCATTGAGGGGGTAAAGAGAGGAAGAGTGGAGGAGAGAAAGCAGCACGATCAGAATTCTGCTTGCTCTTCTTTCATCTGTGTCCACTGGAATATCACCACTAACTTTCCCCTTTTGTCACTCACCCACTTTCAACACCAGAAATCCACCGATGACTTGTGAGCGGGTGCGTGTGGGGAAGAAAAAAAAAAAAAAAAANAAAAAAAAAAAAAAAAAAACAGATGGCAAGAAAGCACAAAAGCCAATAAAATTATGACTAGAAGGGCATTGTTAGAAGGCATATTCCTCCCAAGGTCAAATAATCAGAGCCAAAAATTCCTACATTCCTTACTGTAATAATGTACATTTTTAAAAATTGATCCCACACTTGAGTGGTGACATTCTTCATCTGCATTTGACCCTTCCTAATGATGAGAATGGGGAGAATATAGAAAGTCCACACAAAGCACCGAGGCGACACGAACCCAGCTTCGAACCCAGGACCATCTGGAAGTAACAGTGCTAACCGCTACGCCACAGTGCTAGGCCTGAAAAAGAAAAAAGAAAAAAAAAAAAANAAAAAAAAAAAAGAAGAGATGTCTAAAATAACAGGACTTAATTGCTTTGTCATAAGAGACAGTATTTTTTAAATATTTGTGCAGGTCCAGACCAAATTACACCTATTTATAATCCATCATGGGACAAATATGGCTGAATTTTTCCATTGAGGTTGGAATTACTTTTGGAGAAATTGACAAAAAAATAAGAAACTCAAAAAAATTCCTGGATCGGCACCAAAATTTAATTTATTCTCCCCAGGACCATGCCCCTTCAGTTTCCTCAAAATAATCAGATCAATTAAATCCAGAAATTTTTGAGTAAACCTACTAACAAAGTAACTACGGTAAACATCATGAAAGTGTACAGTATAAATGGCTAACACTTATTTAAATAGAGCAGAGAGAGAGAGAGAGAGAGAGCAGGTCAAACGGTCAAGTAAATTATGAAAGAGCTGTCAGAAAAAAAAACTCAATGTGTCACATATTGCTCATCTATAGTTTATGGGTCTGTCAGCCTTTAAAAGCACAGTTCAGTTTGTGTCCTTGTATGTATGTAGATGTTTGAGGCTTATGTATGTGCATATATATGTGCGTGTGTTCTCCAATCAGTCCTTTAACACGCTACACTTCATTCCATACATCACCCTGCAGGCCGGGATGCCTGAGGCGAGACACCGTATATCTTCCTTACTGTGCTTCACCGCCGTAGGCTCCTTCAGAAGAGGGAACGGTTCCCTATGGAATGACATCACTGGGTCATGGATTTATTATGTTCAGCGTGAAAGTCATATATACCGAGGACTCACTGGACAATGCTACATGTCTTTTTACGGTCTGAGATAAATGTTGGACAACTGGCATCAAGAGAGACACATGTAGATTCAATCTAACCAGATGTTTAAGATGCTTCTTTTCTTTTACGCTGCTATTTTAATTGTGAATAAGAGGGAGTGACAATGGATGCGTCACGCAGAGCCAGCTGTTCACAAGATTCCTACACAGGAATCTTATGATCAGTATAGTTAATTAATTTGAAAATAATGCAACAATCATTTGCCTAATTAAAATGCATTAACCCTGAAATTTATGAAAAGTATTCTATATACATGAAAAAATAAATAAATTTTTAAAAATCCCAGAAACTACAGTGTCACGCTAAATAAATGGTATTCATAAAGCTTCCCTTATGTTAAAGGACCAAACCAACCATTTTGCATGTTTGAGCCTAATACATTCAATTTTCATACAGATAACATTACTGACAATCATTTCCCAAAGGATAAAACCATATTTCAGCTTTCCTGATATTTTGCAAAATTTTTTAATCTTTCAAAACCAACGATTCTAGCTATACGCCCACCTTAAACATCAATGGTTCGCCTACTAATGGTTATGCAGCCTTATGAAGTCACGGTCATTTAAATTCTTCCATAAACACAGGTCTTCTTTTGGGACTATATTCCCTGNCTTATGAAGTCACGGTCATTTAAATTCTTCCATAAACACAGGTCTTCTTTTGGGACTATATTCCCTGATGGAGACATATATTCACTCTGTGCGTTTTATTGTGCTTAAACACTAAAATTACATAACTTCTAAAAAAAAAAAAAACTGAATACATGTGTTGTTCGTGACGATGAATTATCTATCCCAAGAACGTTTCAAGTATCAACAAGTTGATTTTAATAGAGTACCAGAATGAACTGAAACCAATGGCGGTCTGGAAGGTAGGAAAAACATTTTTAATTCAATGTTCCAATGGGAAATGATTGTCAATAACGTTACGTGTGTGAAAATTGAAGACATTAGGCTTAAACATGCAAAATGGGTGATATAGTCCTTTAATCAGTGTGTTGTCGTCCCTTTACCGACATGTTGTTGTAAGGGGTGCCACAAGTAACATTCAATAAAGACTGTTAATGAGCTGCTTCATATTTATGAGCCACGCTTTATCCTGCTTCCTCTGCTGTCAAAGTAAAATTGTCATGTTAATTCAGCAAAGGAAACCAAACTTTCTAGTCTAAAGCTCTTCATTTTATGAGATTGACACTAGAATAATAGAGATAAGACATTCACACGGGAGGTGTGTGTGGTGTGGTGNTTTATGAGATTGACACTAGAATAATAGAGATAAGACATTCACACGGGAGGTGTGTGTGGTGTGGTGTGTGTGGTGTCTAAGAAAGAGACAGTGCAGCGGATGAGGCTTGAGGAAGAGACGCGGTGCTACAAGAATGTGTGAGATCACATCATTTGTCCATTTAAATACAATGACTGATCAACTGAATGGACTCAAATATCAAATGTGGAGATCACGAACATGTGTGAGGCAGATCCAGTATAAAACATCACCCAGATTTCATATCACTAAAAATGTACTGAAACAGGTCTTCACCAAATCACCTTCCTGACATGTAATTAAGGAAATACTCCAGTAACGCTGCTTTCAAGGCAAATGCTAAAAGATACCAGTGAGAGACGTTTATGAATGAGCGAACATGACTGCATTTACACGTTTAGTCTAATGTTGTGTTTTATGAATTCCCTCCCTTGTGAACTATAAATTTTGGCTATACACATTTTACCAGAGAAACATATTTTAACCTTGTCAATTACATGGACAAAAAAAAAAAAAAAAAAANAAAAAAAAAAAAAAAAAAAAAACACAATAATGTGCTTACATGGGCTTCATGCGACATGGAAACGGTGGTGGATAAGTGGGAGGGACGTTTACCGTGTGTCACCGCAGTGTTACAAATCAACGATAGGCACTAATTACTGTGCTGTGTGAGAAGGACCAACCGCTGTCTAATCAAATGCCGCAGCCGTTAGGTAACAGCCCAACAAACACACATACGTACGGCTACACAATGCACACACAGCGCACTCCTGCATACAGAAGCATACACCCATAGGGAGTGAGAAGCTTCATTAAGAGCATATTTCTACATGGTAACCATCTGCTGGCTAGCTCTTCTGTTGGGCTAATGACTTTAATAAAGTTTAATTACACATATCTCTCTGTTGGGGTGGGGGAATGTGTCGCTGACTCCACTCCACACAGGTAGCAACACTTCACACTGAAAGGCCACTCGGTGTCCGTGTAAAACTGTGTCCCACGTGTTTGTATGTGGAAGTGATGGCAGACTGAGTCCTTGCAATCCGTGAAACTCTGTGGCTGTTTATCATGTGTGGAGGGTGGAGGGGGAGAGAGAGAGAGCGCGTGGCTAGAATGAGAGAGAGATGAAACGACAGAGGGTAACAGGCAATATAAGAGTGTGGTGCATTTTTTCTTTGTTTTTAGAAGGGAGAGAGAAAGAGATGACACGCTGTGAGGGTGTGTGTGAATGCTTGTTGTTATTCCTGCATGGATATCATTTATCTGATAATAATAAACACATTGATCCAGCGTTACTATGTACAGTAAGCTACAACATAATGGCACTTATCTCTCAATCTCCTCCTAGTAACACGTTACAAAGGTTGGTGGCGATTGATACAGAGGGGAAAGCCAAATGTCAATAATGGCTCACTCTTTCTTCAAAAGGGAATTGGTTTACAAAGGCTTCCCACAGAGCCAAGGCCACTGCAACTGATGTGTCAGATAACCTGAGGGGAAGAAAGGCTGGTCAACAGAAGAAATAAAAAAAAAAAGAAAAGAAAAAAACAGCAACGGTAGATGCAAAATGGACGCCGAGTTTGATTCTCCATAAAACATGTTTCAAAGCCATAACTGCATTCTGAAAATCCTTGTTTACTGCAACTCCAGATGAAAAATGACTCTGATCTGACACAGATGACAAACCTCCAATTTGATCTTGCGAAATGCCATTATTCTGCAATGTGCAATTTACTTTATTCTAAATATATGGCCTTGACAAAGCATAATAAATGTTTCATATGCTCATGTAATTAATGAAGCCGTGTTACTTGTTTTAGTGAAATCCTTTTTGTGTTCACCTGCGCGTGTGACAGAGACGGAGAGAGGGGAGGAATATCACTTTTTCATTACTGAAATAAAGGCTATCATTTCACACGACTATAATCACTCCAATAATTAACTATTTAAATATGACAACCAACCTGTCTTCCTTTGCAACCAAAAGCTGAGTTTTAAAACTGGTAGCCTCTGCAACATGTTTGACCAAATACCTTGATATTGATAATGTTAAAAATTTTGAGAAATGAAGAATTATTAGCAACGTGGATATAATGACCAAACCGGTACAGATTTTTAATGCTCATTCTGCACAGCTGAAAATAAAGTTAGAAAAGCTATAAATAAATAAATAAATAAATACATACATACATACATACATACATACATACATACATACATACATACATACATACATACATAAAAACCTAAAGATGAAGACAAGACATTTAGCTCTATCACAATATTACAAACCCCAAATCGTGTGTGGCCTCAGATTAAGACAAATTAGTTAAATGCAGTTAAATACAACTGTCAATAGATGAAGAGAAATCAAATTAAAAGCAGTTAAAAAAAATTACAAGCAGTCCCCAACTTACGAATGTCTGACTTACAAACAACCCGTACTTATGTACCGACTGTCATAAAGAACCATAAAGCCTATTAAATTAAAAATTTGAGTTACATACAATGATTCGTAATAATGAACAGCACACTNAAGCCTATTAAATTAAAAATTTGAGTTACATACAATGATTCGTAATAATGAACAGCACACTACTTTATGACACACGTCAAAACATTGCATGTCATCAGCGGTGCAGAGTTAGTACATTTTTACAATTATTATTACATACTGCATTATATTATTATTATTATTATTATTATTATTATTATTATTATTATTATTACTACTACTACTACTACTACNTATTATTATTATTATTATTATTATTATTATTATTATTATTATTACTACTACTACTACTACTACTACTGTACTGTATTATTATGTTTATGATGTTTTAGGATCTCTGGAAGTGTTTCTTTAATGTTTCTTATGCATAGAAAGGTAAAATATATACACTAGATATGCACCNGGAAGTGTTTCTTTAATGTTTCTTATGCATAGAAAGGTAAAATATATACACTAGATATGCACCTTACATAACTGTTCCGACTTACATATATATCCAACTTACGAATAGCCATGGGAATGGAACTCGTTCATAACCCCGGGCACTGCCTATACTACTAGATGGCAGCGATGTACATTTTTCAGTGGGAGTTAACAGCTTGCTACTAGATGGCAACAGTCCACCTTTACAGTGCACACTTATGGTAGGAGTACAATTCAATTGTGAATACATAGCAACAATGTAAAGTTGTAGTTGGGCAACTCTGATATACTGTTAATAAAGTAACAATTCAGACTTTGTTGGGAGAACTAATCATTTTTTGTTAGTGGGCCAGATTTGGACTTTAGGCTGCTATTTTGCCAACTCCAATCATAAACATTCCTAGTTATTGGGAACTTGGCATATTAGAGTTGTCTGTCTACTAAAGTAATGACAAAGTTGGATGCAGCTATTGAGGTATGTGGGACCATTAGTTATACGTTAAGAAATGAAACATCAAATAGATTAAGAAAGGTTAAGGAAACACTATTTTCACAGTGACTGTGGCATTGGCAATGCTGATGGGTTATGCTGAACTCACACACACGCAAGTACACACACAAATACATACAGAACACACAACTAAAGTTCACTCTGCTGGCAGAATGAGACGGCGCGAAGCGAAGTGAGTACAATGAGGGCTCGGACTGCGCGAAGCGTCTCGCATTCTTTCCCGCCGGTGTCAACTTCAGCTCCCAGCAGCCAGCAGCAAATGCCACGGAGAAAGTAATAGGGCATAGATGACAGGTGTGGTGTGCAAAAACTCACCCCAAAACACACACATCAGTGGCTAAAAATAGCAATTGTAAAATGTGAAATTTAGAACGTGCGTCATTCCACCTCCAAAACTCCTTCAACCAACAAATCTTTATGTATACACATGGAACACACACACGCGACTGCAGCACATACAGAGACTTGCACACAGGCAGGAGCACTCCAGGTTGCTGCTGGTGGTAATGGTGTTTTGCAGCACCCTGAGGTGTAATGGGCCTCAGCACTGCACTGTCAGGGCCATTAGCCTGCTGTAGTTGGTATAATTACACAAAATGGGCACTCTGGCAAACAGTGGGTGCTAATGTGGGAGTGGGACAGTGTAGCATGTGGAGGTAAGAGCTGACACAGGATGGCCACACTGCGTTATAAAAAGGCTCTGCTGCAGATACCGAGATGTAACATTCTGATGCAGAATAACATAACAGGACTGGTTTTCATGTTGCTTCTTTTAATAATATGGTGCTTGATTGGTCCGTGTTTTCATTTTTTCCCTCCTGTGGGGACGGAACCCAAATAGCTGAAAAGTGTTCAGTGATTTGCTCAAGGACCCTTCAGCAGGACCGACTAAAGGTAATTCTATTAGACACTGAGGAATTCAGCTGCAACTGACCAGCAAATTGTAGATAATTAGACTGGCTTATGTTGCAGCAAAGATAAATATTTGTGAACACATGTTATTTATTTATGAGTGGTTATATTTACATATTATAGTGTAAAAGCTCATTAATAGGCTGTGATGATGGAAATTTCATTGTCATTAACATCAATACTATTTTAATTAATGCTGGCCCAACAACAAGTAGCCAACCCTTGGAAAAATGCAGCAAGAAGAAAGTTGTCTTTGCTTCTTCTGCGTACTGAAGCATCTACAGTGATATTTCAACAGTTTCATCTCCATCTTAAACATTTTCAGACTTTAGAAGCAATCAACATCTGTCCCTCCCCAAACGGCAAATGTTTGCTTTGGGGCTGTGCACAAAGAACACCCAAAGGGCCAATTCACCGTGTTTTGAGATTACAAGATGACTTTTTTGCTCAGAAAGTTCTACTTTGCATGAAGCATATTGCAGCCTTTATGCAAGATGCTGACCAAGGACACTTCAACACACAGGAGGAGCCAAGAATCAAACCAGCCATCCTTCCAGTTATGACGACTTGCTCTACCACCCAAATTACTGTTAAAAAAAAAAAAATTTGCTCAAGAAATACATTAGTCAATCCATCACAATTCATACTGTATATCTATGCTTGTATAATAACAACGGTGCTAAATATAGCTATACAAAATGTCCAATTTTGATGCCACACAAGGCAAACTTAAACATAAGAGGCATTATGTAATGTTATATAATAAATTCTACAAAGGAAAATATCGCTATTACAGTTTAACTCAAGGCAGCTGTCATTAGCTGACCAGGTCATAAAGGTTAATCAGGAGTTCATGACCCCAAGCAAGCGCCAAGAGCAAAAAAGCAAGCACGGCTCAATTCAGGCTTTTGCAGCGTATAAGAGCTTTCTAGTTAAAAATCCAATATTTATGTTTGAGTTCATGACCCAGCCAAGTCCTCAAAGCTCCTTAGTTGTCTTCATTTCCTTAAAAAAATCTATTTCGCCACTGCTCTGGTTTAGCCTCTGTGTATTGGTGGGTCGATATTGCTGTTAATTCGGCATTTTTGTGTCTTAAAGAGCTGAGCGGGGGGCATGTTGTTGGCTCGTAGGCTGCAGAGCAAGTGTTTCATTATATTAGGACAAAAAAGCCATTAAGTCTCAACATTCGTATTTCTATTTTCCTCTCTCTTGTGGATAAATGTCAGCTCGTGATAATGTCGGTTCTGTCGCTTTTGACAGCAAGCTAATTATATCACACAGCATTGCTTCTGACTGATAACAGTTTTTAGGAGATTTCTGGCAAAGGCAAAACATCTTCAATATGCTGCCAATATGCTCTGATCAACAGTCATTCACCTAACTTGCTCCAACATACACCTGCATCCATACACACACAGACAGGCACTCTTTATGTCTACCCAGTGACAAACCATGACTGATAACCTTGGACTTTCAAAGCAGCTTTGACTTTACAGATCTAACATCACAATAACTCAGCATAAAAGCCGTACATTGGCTCTTTAGTCGTCAATGATGGAGTGCACGTAGGAAAAAAAGGAAAGCAATGAAAGAAGGATGTCACACAATGAAAGGGAAGAAGGAGTGGAGAGGGACACAAAATTACTTCCACCATATTAACTCCTCTGTTTTCCACTCACTTTTTTTTCCCTTCCTCTCTTGTTTTGGCAGAAATAGATTCATATGCCAGATCGGGTACAGTGCTCAATCAATGGGGTGATTATTAAAAGTTGTTTACCAGGGGTGGCCTTGTCTCTCTTTCAGCATTATGGACTACAGTGCCATCCATCAGAGATGCTGCAAACCCCTGCAAGGCTGTGCACAATACGAGCCAAGTTTGGGAACAAAGTTGTGGGGGGAGAAAATGAGGAGGTCTTGTCTTGATGAATGGATGAGAAATATGGAATTAATCAGAGGAGGTGCCCTCCTCTTTACTGTAAATTGCAAGGTGGGAATCTCAGTCAAGACATGTTATTTCTTATGCACACATGCAAAGGTATGAAAGGAGATGCATGCTAACATATGCATACAAACAGCAAGCTAGCAGCCTCATCGTTTTCTCTTTTCAATACACCCCTGACAAAATGATCGACTGAGTGTTGACTAAGTGGTTCCCTCATTAGAGAGATGAAAAGCTGGAAAGTAAACACAAATCATGACCATATCAATTATTCTTCTGTCATTATTAGCCTGACAGATACTCAACATTGTCACTTAGGCTTAAAGAATCGCTCATTTTTATCAAAGTCACGGGATAAGTAATTCGACATACTGGAATTTGTGACATCACAAAATGTCTAAAAGTCACCAAAAGTTCGTAGCCATAATTTCAAATTTTTAATTTTCTATGCAATATGAAAAACGAATCCTGGACAAAGTTAATATTCCTCGTGACTGAAACAGCGCTGACATTTCCACAGCACTCAGTTTCTCTGCTGTGCCCTCCTTTTCTTTATTGTTGAGGCAGCCTAACCAAAGGTGTTCTCCGCACGCAAGTGATTTGAGGACAGAGGCTGACACTTACAAAAGTTGAGAGCTTTGCACGCACTATTAATTAAAAGAAAACAAATGTCTTTTTTTCCTCTCTTGCATCCCTCTCTCTTTCGCCATCCATTTCCTTTTCTCTCTACAGCTCTCTTTTGTGTCTGAGGGGAAAGGTGTACTGACACTGAACCTCCACTTACAAAGAACTAATAGCTTTGCATCCACATGCCCACTTGTCCTCACATTAACACTCCAAATGAGCTTCCTTGAGAACAGGATATTCAACAGCATTTAATAACATAATCTAAAAGCAACAGTATGGAATGGCCGTGGCTGTGAGGGTACATTAATGGCGATGCAGAAATACCATGCTGTTTTGCTTTGGAATGCCCACATGTATGAGCATGTCCTTGTAATTCTAAAGAATATCTTTAGTGCTGCTTGAACTTTGCACACCACCTAGATTCAATATCAGAAACAAGATCGTCTAATCTCCTGGAACATGCCATATCAAATGAAATTTACTGCAGATTAATGACTGTCTCAGCTACCTCTTTTTCATAGAGGCTGGTAGCAGTGCTGGAGTTAAATTGCGAACGGGGCATTTCCACAGCTAAAACACTGGTGCTTAGCTGGAAAAAAGCACCTTCTGTGCCAACTTTTCAGCACCAAAAGGTTACTGGTCAGAAGCCAAAGAACAGAGACATCCCAGGCCAGGAGGTAGGAGATGCCAATTGTTTACCTGTTCCACCATTTTGAACAATCAACAGTAGTGATTAGCGGCATGGAAACCAATAAAAGTTGGAAACTTTGCAACAAAAAGAGCGAAGATATGAGAAGAAATCAAGCTGGAAGAGCTGACATGACATGTTCATTCATCTCTCAAGCTAGAGTGAACTGACACCAGAACCAGCACAAGTTGGTGGAAATGAGTTATAAAACCTGGAGTTGTTATATTAAAAAAAAACCCAGAGCTAATTTAATGTCAAATGTAGAACTGGAGGAGCAGCCATATAACAAACTACTGCAGAGTCGCATGCTTGGGGTCCTAAGAGGGGGAAGAAAAAAAAAAGATTTATTCTCATTAATATTTTTAATTAAAAAATACAAATGGAAAGTAATTTAAAAAGGATAATTCATTTATTGCTATCAAAGGTGGTAAGGAGAGTAACTGTGAATCTCCCCTCCTGTTTGTGGGATTGGATTGGTTAAGCTGCTAAATGAAAAGCAGGAGGAGTTCGGCACTCCCCAAGCAATCTGCCTTCCGCTGTTCCACCTCAGCTACCGCACAACTGCTAACTGCAGGCCTGGACCGAACGGATAACAAACTTTGACTTTTTTTTTTTTTAACATTTATTTTCTCTGTCACTCACCACAATCCTCTCTTTTCTCTCTTTTTCTCTCTATGTATCTGTCTTCAAACATGCAAGGACCACCTCTGACACACTCACACTTACATTTGAATACACACACTAATAGGGGACATTTGATGTATTATACAGGTGTGTGTTTGCAGTGCTGTCCATTACATTTACTTTCATCCATTTTGGCAAACAGTTTCATGTCACGAGATCCAGCTGATTTCCAGCTTTGAGAGTCGGCGGGGTCCTGGTCTGTTTCGGGTTAAAAGAAGTCAGAAAGTCCTAGTACTAATATATTACCTGTCATCTTCATTGTAAAACGGCTATTTTAACAAGAGGACATCATTCATAAGCTGTACAATAATTGCTCATGTCAATTAAAGTACAAGTCCCATTTCTAGTTTTAAAAGTCAGATTTTCTGTGCTTGACTTTTTCTCAGAATTTTAAGGCAATTTATGCACTATCACGACTGGATTTGGGGAAAACATAAAACAAACCAAAAAAACGAAAGAAACAAAGAGAGCAGAGACAGAGCGATGGAGAGAGACAGAGAGGCATGGAGAAAGACAAAAAGAGAGAAAATGGCAGACGAGAGAGGAGGAATGCTGTAGGGGTTTCTAGGTAAAGCCTGTACAGATAAGAGCCGTTCAACAGGCCCTTAAGAACCTGGCAGGCCCCGTTTGAACTCTCAGGCTCAATGGATCAGAGGCAGAAATCTCTTGGAATTAAACCGCCAAAGTGAGGAGAAGAAATCTTTACTGATTTCTTTCTCCCGCTGACATTAATGTATGTCAGAGAAGCTAAGCTGCCTTTGGTAAGATCAGTTTGTGTATCTGACGATTGACTCTCAAAATTAGCATCTCGCCTGGAAACTGTAACACACAAACACCCCTAAAACTAATATTAAAAGGTAAAAATTAATATTATAACAGAATTTCAGCACTTTTTTTTCAGATTTTTGTCTTTTTCTCCCTAGTTTGGCATGCCTGTTTCACCATGGTCTCTCAGTCCTCGTAACACCATCATCACCCATCTCTTTTCAGCTACAGCCTAGGTTCTCAATCCTGGTCCTCTGGACTCATAATACTACTTTTTTTTTTAATCATCTCTCCCTGCTCTACCCTCACCTGATTAGATCTTGATTGGCAAAACACACCTGATTTAGCTAATCAGGTAGAGATGGAAAATATGTAGCATTATGGGTACCGAGGACCAGGATTGAGAACCGATGACCTATATTCTGGCTGTCCTGGGAGGACCTAAACATGAGAAAGGCTCATGCTACCCCCCCAGATATATGCAGGATGGGGAAAGATCCAAACAGGATCAACATCAAGACACAATGTTGAGACATGCAGACACGTCTGTCTGCACGCTCACATTAACTCTCTGACACACACCCCAGTGCCACCAGAGACCCTGGCCCATTTTTTATTTTCACGAATACGAATCCAGCCAGCGACAAAGACAAACTGAGCCAGACAACAACAAAAAAAAAAAAATAATAAAATAAAATACACACACATGGACGACAATGGAGGACATCTGCGTTCCATTAAGCAGAGACAACAGACATCCCGTGAAGACATAAATAAATAGGTAATGAGAGCTCATTTAGTCCATACTGGGCAGAGGAAATGTCAAGATGACATTTGGTTCTGTCTGTTTATGAATGTGTGTGTTTTGTGTGAGCATGGACATTTTTCTGTCAACAAAGACGTATGTGCGTGAACATACAGTATAGCAATGAATGATTGATTGGAACAGTCAAATTTTACTTCTAGTAAAGTGCATCTAAAATGAATGGGTTGGAAGGTGTTTCTTACATTCCATGCCTCCCATGTATGTTGTACTCAATGCACAATATGCACACGTATGTATATTATGTTATTATTACAGTTATTATATTGGTACTGCTTCACAATGTTCTACCTCTTCATGACACTCACAACTTTAAACAAGCCTTTCTTCTCCTTCTCCAAAGGAGAAGAAAGTAGAAGAAAATGCTCTGTTCTCTTCCTGCTCCACCTATCATCCTACACCCTGTCACTGCCACCCTGATCCTCTCCTCCCTCTGCACCTCCTCCTTTTCTCTTATCTTCACGAGGATGGATATTTGCCCGTGGCATGTTACTTGGTAGTCTGTGTGGCAGGCTGGGCAGTTCGTACAACTCTGGATTTGAGAGAAATGTGTCGTAGAATGTGTGTAAGTGTGCATGCCTGTCAGGTAATGGAGATAATACAGGATCAGTGGTTACTGTAAACAACAAATCAACTGAAGATCACACACACACACACACACACATGAACAAATGAGCGCACACAGGAGGAAAGCAAAGCAGAGGAATGCTTAAGATGGAAAAGGTGGGGGAAGGATGGATGTGTGTAGTGAACATCGTCTCATCAATGGAATTTCTGTTTTGTTTTTTTTTCACTAAATACAATATTTTAGCTTATAAGGGCGCTACAAGATGAAGCATAAGGGTGAAAATAAATTTCAATCATGAACTCTTCTAATTTTCACTCTTTAACGCGGCTGTGAAGATCGATGAAAATCCTGGTGACTATTCCATGCCTTTCATTATAATAAGTAACTGGCTAAATATATTCTACATGAGGTAACAACAGCAATCTTAAGCATGTAGAAGTTTTAATACAGAGCAATGAGCAGGATGAAGTTTGGAGGATGTAACTGCTGAATCACTGGCGCATTTAATGCTGAATGAACTCAGAAACTGCATATATGGAAGCAAAGACAAAAAGACATCTGCTGGCTGTCGCGTTTGGTATTAACTCCACGGGAGTGGGACAAAACAATTCCCAAATTCCCAGACAACTGGGAAGAATGTGCTCAATGGTGTGCTTTCACATCGTCTGAAGAGCGCTGGAGAACATTCCACTCCAGATGTCAGGCACTGAGGTTGCTTTGTGGCAAATCAAATAATATCTGTGATTTGCTGGAATGAATGGTAATCAAATGTGTAAATAATAAACGCTATTTTCTGCTCTGTGCCGTCCACTATTAGGATAATCACAGGGCTATTTTTTTCCGACTATGCCAGACCAAGCTGTTAAAAAAAAGTGTAAAATCTGTGCAAATGAACATTTCATGAATGAGGCCCAACAAGTCTACATAACTAGTTTAAAAAAATACTCTAACAGTTAAGAATGAAGAACATCCTGCCAGGCTTCACGCAGGAAGACTGCCAAGTCTGCCTCAACAGAATGCTGAGGACACTGTGCTGGTAATTTATTTTGCAATTCAGCAATTGATCCATGCTTCTTCTGACAAATGTGTCTACTGACAAGCGAATCTCTTTCAGCTAAAATACGGGAACTGGTGCCGTGTTGAGGCTAAGCACTGCATACAAGGCGTGGACACACAAATTGGAAAGGCAAATTACAGCTGAATTTCAGGATGACACAGTCAGTCATGAGCACAAGTGGAACTGTAAGTTGCCCAGATGCTCAGGCTGGACTCCTGTATTAAACTGAAAACAACCCGCTTTAAAAACAGATCTTTTTTTTTTTTTCCCATAGGACTCTGAATTCCACTGGTTGGATGTATGGCCATTAAACTAGCATCTGTATCTATAAGTGGACACCAAATCTGTGTGTGTGATGCCCAAAACTAGCCTTTCCATCTGCTGATTTTCTGTTTCCGCAACTTCTTGAAGAAACAAAGCCATGGATCCAACTGGCAAATGTTCCAAATCCAGCAGAGAGAAAAAACATTTTGACCCAACATTTGCCTTTTTCAAAGATTCTTCTGCTGCGGCTATATTAAAGTGAAAGCGATTTAGGAGGATCAGGTTGGAATACAAACTGCGGATCCCTTGGACCCACAGGATGCTCACTATATCAGAGGAGAATTGAACTTTGTTGAAATCTCTTTTTTATCCAACATGCTGGAATCAGAGACTTCTTGTTATCTTGCATATTTGATACAACACTGTTGCATTTTAGCTCATATCAGTAACAATATACTTTGAAAATAAGGTATAATTTAATGTGAATTTATGTTTTTTCTTCCTTCATCTTTCCCTCACAAATATCACCAGAAGATTCATATGCACCTTAGGTGAATGAAAGTGAATTGTTAATTGGCAAGTGACTCTCCCTTTTACTTTTGAATGTACTATGGTTTTTTTGGAATATACCTCTTGTCCAAGTTGTTTTCTTTTAAGTGGACACTGGCTAGCATTTAACTAACTAGCATTTTTGACGATGAGAATGTTAAAAGCATCCATAATTCCCAAAAAAGCAGTCCAAATTCTGAACATCATTTACAGCACAAACACACAAAAGGTTTAAAGGCAAAATGTGTTTTTAAATGCAATCATAGCAAAAGCAATTCGTACAAAACTGAAACCGGCACCCCAAACTGTGGCTTTAGAAACTGAAACTGCATTGGACAGAGAAATCTTACATGATGAATCAGATCTGAATCTGTCCTTGATTTCCAGCCTCAAAGTAGATATGTGCCTCTAGCAAAAAAAAAAAAAAAAAAAAAAAAGAGAAAAGAAGCCAAGTGTCTCAAAACACCAGAAAACAGAAGAGAGAGCAGAACGGGTCAAGTGAAGCGATACAAAGATGGGTCAAAACCGGATATGAGAAGACGGGAGCAAAAAAAAAAAACCTTAAAAAATAGGAAAGATAAGAAAGTGTATAATTGGGAAATTGTGGGCAGAAAGTTGGGTAAAAACAAAACAAAACAAAAAAAAACACCAGAGGAGGTAAGAAAAGACGTGTGTGTGTGTGTGTGTGTGTGTGCTGATGTTGCTACTGTTAAGAAGCCAGATCCCCTAGTGAGCAAGCAACCAAAGTCACCTTCTGGCAGCTGTCTACTGTCATCTACTAATGCAGTCACAATCACCTCTGATCCTCACAGTTAATGACCAGCAAGGTAATGGAGAGGGACATAGGGTGTGTGTGTGTGTGTGTGTTCATATTAATGCACTGTGTGGAGAGAATGACTGAATCTACAAAGACATTAGGGTGGGTACAGGGTAAAAACAACATGCATACTGCGTGTGAATGTGTGTATATATTTGTGTGTTTACTGAAGTATATGTACAAATGTCTGCATATGTCTGCTGTTAGTGCAATGTCTAAGCAGGAGCAGTAGGTGTACAGTGCCCCCTGTGTCTGGTGTCCACATTACCTGGAAATCCCTCTCCTCGAGAATCTCTTTCCTCCAGCGCACCAGGAAGGCTGCGCACACGTAGAGATGAAAATGGGAGAAACCCTCTGGTTCAGCCTAGAAAAAGGAGAGAAAGAGGGAGGGAGAGAGAGATAGAAAGGGAGGGAGAGGGGGGATGATGCAAGAGGGAGAAAAATAAAGATAAAACTGCTGAAGACAGATGTTTTTGTTTACAGTTCCAACCTTTTACAATCGTGAAACTCGAACACCTGCGTCACAGCCACCTCGTATTGTTCCAAGAAAAATTTGCTAATTAACAACTGTCACAAATCTTGCTTAATTAAGTGAGGAATTTATTCAGCCTGAGTGAAAAAAAAAAAAAAGAGAAGAAACAAAATGCCTGTCACAATCCCAAGATTTACATCTGCAGGGTTAAAATGAAAGACAAGAAAAGAAAGATACAAACCCCTTCTTTTTTGCATAGCTCTTTATTTCAGCCCCTCGTTACATTTCACAGCTCCCTTTTTTATGACTTGGCAATGAGCAAGGGAATGAAAGAGAGAGGAGGACAAAAGAAAAGATGTTCCTTCCTCCATTCATTTTTCTCCTGAGCCCCATCACAGGGAAGATAATTACCAAGGCTTCTAAATGGAACTGACTTAGAAAGTATATGCCCCTCAGTGGTGGGACATGACTAACAAAAGTGACAAAAGTAATCACTCTAGTATCCCTTAAATTATATACTTTATTATGCTAGTACTACTGTACTAGTGCTTCTGGGGCACAAGTAGAAATACTGGGTAAAGAGTAAGGCTAGCAACACATTTCAATAACTCAGCCATTTTTACTGCATTTGGATACAAATTTACAAGAAATACAATTGGACAAAAACAAAAAATCAGTACATTTACATGACATATGCTATACTCCGACTTTTGCATTTATATTTACATGCCTGAACAAATTGAATTCACAGTCTAGGTCTGAGTACACCAACGTACGACGATTTAGATCAGATTAGATTATAATATTTAAATGATGTTTGAAAAAAAGGATTTATTGCCTTAATTGGAGTACAACTTAAGTTTTAAGCTGCATCCACTACTAATCACAGCAAGTTTACAGGAGCTTCCATTCTGCTTGGATAGCTATTTTTTTTCTCTAAAGGAAGGATAAACGGATAGATTAACGGTTTAGACAGGTTTCGATAGAGTGAGAGAAGCAAAATATGAAATACTTGGGTTTTTTTTTTTCTATTCTCTTTCCCTTTCTGGATGAAATGTTCCTGTACTTTGGGATTCTTCCTTTTTTNTTTTTTTTTTTTTTTTTTTTACCTCTGAGTCAGACCACTTTCAGAATTTCCCAACAGAGAGAGAGAGAGACAGAGAGAGATAAACAAAGTGAGGAAAGAAAAGGTGCGTATTCAAGTGAAAAGAGAAGGATGTTTGTGAACAGTGAAGCGTGTCGTGATGTGAGTTGTAAACTGGCAGGTGATTGGCTTGTTGCTCTAACCTTTGCAGCTCCAATCCAAACAACTGTAGAGATGAGACAGCATGTGACTGACATTTGGGAACACAATGTTTATTAGTTACCAAAAAAATCGCACATTTTTAATTTCATATATGCATTGTATGTATTTGTATTGTTGTGGGAGTGCAAGGCTGAGAGCACCAGTAAATTGAAGGAAAATCTGGAATGCTATCCACCATCTATCCTCCAATATATCGCCTCTATCTCATTCAACAAATATCTCTTTTTCTCTTATTAAGGGGCTGCAAGGAGTATTTTACAAATCCGAAAGTGATTTTTCTTCATCAAAATCCATTCCAAGTAATCTCTGTATTTTGATTTGGCAGCACTTGCTTCCATGGGTGATCCACTTATCCTTGAGTAATATATTGGTTTGGTAAATGTTTTAAGAAGATTGCCTCCCTTGTATGCAACAAGATTGGTACCCTAACTAACGGAATACACGGTGTATGTAATTCATCTAGGCTGATGAGTTTCTGGAGGCTGAAAATGGCAGAAGAAACTGAGTGTATATTTGCAAATTTAAGAATTAATCGACAATTTCCAAATGCTGAAATCTCTCTCTCTCTCTCTCTCTCTCTCTCTCTCTCCCCATTACTCTCTTTCTTGACTTCTGGCACCATTTCTCTCACACTGACACTCTATCTCTCTTTCTCTCCATTCTGCCCTATCCATACACTGCCACTGCTTCAGCTCAAGGCCTTCACATCATTATGAATCTCAAAATAAAGTTTGTCATGGGACTCAAGGTGACCCCGTCAAACTTGTCTCTCCCTCTCTCCGCCTCCATTGTTATGCGTGGTTTTCCGCCCTGCCCCGTGTCAGGGCAGCCATATTGGCAGAGACAGGCGAGCAGACAGACGAGTGNTTTTCCGCCCTGCCCCGTGTCAGGGCAGCCATATTGGCAGAGACAGGCGAGCAGACAGACGAGTGTTGCTGATCAAAGAAAGGAGACAAAACGGGGAGAGGAAACGGAGTGAAGCGGAGGCTGGGAGAAGGGCAGAGGAGCTGATTGGAAGGAAGGTAGAAGGTGAGAGAAGTAGAGGGCAAAAGGTGAAGCGAGGAGGGAAAGGGCCAGACACAGCGAGACGCGGTGAAATGAAGAGTAGAGGAAGGAGACGTGATGGAGAGTGGAGCAAAGAAGAGTTTTCCCAATGTCACAGCGTCCCAAAACTGCTGCGCTGGCTGTCTGACTAGTCAAAATGTCTCATGCCGCTGAAACAAAATGGCCTGACACGAGACTAACTTGATACTCTGACGAACCCACAATAGACAAGGTGAAAAGGTGATGGCAGTGCAGAGCGACGGAAGATGATGAACGAGCAGATTTATACTGATGTAACAATTAAACAGACGATGACAGTCTGCTGGCACTCAAGTAGTAGTTTTGCAGAAAGGCCTTTCATACTGGCATCGATATGTATGTGTATGTGCATGACACGCATATTGAGTAGATTATATCATACTTCTATTGCCTTTTTATGCATCCATGCCATTTATTCTAGGGCTAGGACAATGTGCATGATGCAGGTGTGATATGTGCAAAGAACTCTTTTGGATTCTAAATTACAGTATAAAACTTTAGACTTGAAAAAAAGACTGATGAATAAGTGTCAGGTCATCAGAAAATCCTATTAAAGGCTCATATCAGAGATTTTTATAGCTTTTCAGCTCCACCTTCCTCACCTTGCTTTGCCTCTCAGACAGCCAGTGCTTTCCATTCATTTCCGAATTGCAAGAAAATCATTTAGCGCAATCTTTAAGTTGCTGTTTAACGTGCAAAACTGAGCATCAAGTCTGCATTTATTTTTGATAAAGTTACATTATTGTTTGCAGTTCAGAGTTTTCAAATCAATCTGGGCTGAATTAATAAAGGAACTCTGACATAAATTAATGCAGATTTGATCTTCACGATGATGTATTAGCTGTGTGCAGCAAATTTCAAGAGACTGCAAATTGATTTTCATATTGTATGTAAGTGAGTGAAAACCAATGGCTTCCCAGAAAAGTATGAACATAATATGAAACTCCACAGTGGGCATTTGAAGCAGTCAGCAGTAATTCAAAATAGGAAGATAAAAGACAGAGAATTTATATGTGGGAGTGTGTATTTGTATGGGAAACTCTATAAATGTGTGTGTGTGTGTGTGTGTGTGTGTGTGTGTGTGTGTGTGTGTGTGTGTGTGTGTGTGTGTATAACCTGGGTCATATTTGGCACTGACTGACCTCCGTTGCACAGGATTCTGGCTTATTGTTTGCTGAAACTATAAAACTAAACAGCCAAATATCACGACACACACCAAAGAGGGATGATGGAACTAAAGACAGGGCAGTCAACCCTGGCATGGATAGACCACCTCTTTTTCTCTCTCTCTCTCTCTCTCTCTCTCTCTCTCTCTCTCTCTCAGCATTTAAGAGTGTTTGCACGTGAGACTTGTGTGTGTATGTAGGCATTTCACTGCAAGGATCAGAAGGCGGGGTATCTTAAAGTTCCAAATTGGGTGAACATGTTAGCAGGTAACCTGTGTCCTTTAGATTAATGGGAGACTTTGCTTGGATATTTTGGTTTGGCATAAACATGTCTGTCAACTCATAAACAGTTTAAACTTTTATTATCATCATTAAAGCAATATTTGAATGCAGTGCCACTGCTGTTATTAACTTGAGGCTCATGGACAGTTAAGTGATATGAAGAGATATTTAGTTGCGGGTTTTTGTGTGGGAATGTTGAAGTTTCTTAAATCCATGTGGTTCTTTCTACTCATTGTTACTGCAAATCATCAAAACAAGGATTTATTACATTTTACCGCAATTTACAGTAGGATTTGTATCAATGGTCACTAATACTTAACGGCTCCTCTACTGGTAAATTCAGCCACACATATGAAAAACGACTATTTCAGAATCTTGAAGTGTCACACTATCCCTTTAACAGCCATGCTAATGCTGCCACACTGAGCTATTGCTAATTTCATGCTCCACGCAACAGGGATAATTTGGTCCCTGTCTGTCTGTCTGTCTGGTGGGGGGGGATGCGCATGTGTGTGTGTGTTTTGCTCTAAATGTTTGCTCGTCATCTCTCTCACTCCGTCTCCTTCTCCCTCTTATTCTTCTTGGGATCAATAGTGACAAATAGAGAAACACAATCAATATAAGTGAGAGATTAAGACAGATGCAAAGCAAAATAGAAAAAAAATATAAAAAAAGAACAAAAGATAAAATGGGTGAAAGGAATATTAAAGACTAAGGCTGAAAATAGACAAAAATGGATAGAAAGGATCGAGGGAGGGAACGAGAGGATGACAGTTACAGAGAAAAACAGACCAAGTGCTATCTTGTGTTGGATCAGGCCATTGAACAGATGGCTGCACCACAGAGAGAAGACCACAGAGGAGACATTACAACACTCAGGTTAAAAACCTCCCCTGGAACACACACACACACACACACACACACACACACACACACACTCNAAAAAAAAAAAAAAAAAAAAAAAAAGCTATTTCTCCATTTTGTGGTAAAATGCTGCTTTTTATTTGCCAAAAAAAAAGTGTTCAGACTAAAAGCGAACATAAAAATTGAAAGCTGAACTATTGCAGCTGGGAACCTCAGTTTTATCAATGCTAACTGCATAAAACTGGGTTTATTTGTGGCAGCTGCAGCTTGTCGAAGCATTTCATTATTATTATTTTATTTTATTTTTTTTTTTTACTGTTTCACATCCGAAAATTAACAAATTGAGACAAAGTTGTGAGGAGGAGGTTACATTTAGTAAAGCCAAAAGATACTAAACCATCCAAATCATTGAAATTAAAAAATATATATATATATATATCTTTGCCTCAAAGTCAGGACAAGAAGGNTCATTGAAATTAAAAAATATATATATATATATATCTTTGCCTCAAAGTCAGGACAAGAAGGTAAGAGGAAGTGGGTATACCAGAAAAGAGTGAATATGAGATGAACGGAGAAGAAAGAAGATGAATAGAGAGGGCAAGGCAGGAGTCAGGATGTAGAGCAAAACAGAGGAAAAAAACATTAAAGGGAAAATAGAAGAGAGAAGAACAGAACCAACATGAACAGCTTTGTGCCTTGCTGTCATGTCTACTGAAAGTTTCATGAGTGGAAATGGTCTAATTCCCCGAGCTTGGTGGGAACGGAGGTGAGGTTCCATGACAGAGCCTGCTGAAAAAGTGTGTGTGTGTGTGTGTGTGTTTGTGAGTTGGATGAAACGAGGAGTGTGTTGTGCGGATGCGTGTGGTTTGGGAGCTACAATCCAAACTACATTGTACCACATCAAATATTTAAAGGATGGATTACAAGTACAATGTGTACTTGGGGTGCCGTTGAGCAACAACAAAGCAACAACAGCCTTTAATCATTCATTTGCTGCTTTTCAGACTTGAATTTGAAGCGGACATTACAGTTGTTTTCCTGTCGTGCATGTTCCTGAGTCTAACCAGTGAATGAGTTTGTTCCTTTTGCTGCATTTATCACCGGAACCGAAATAGATCAAAAACTATATGTTCGCTCCACTCGGTCAGAAATGTCTGGGAGAAGGAGCGAGAAAATCCCTACAGGAGGAATTTGCTGTATGCCAATGACACAGACAATAAAAGAAATGGGATATGTTCTATCATTTTGGTCCATATAAAAGGAGTAACTGTCCCAGTAAAATGCAGAATTTGATCCCAAGCCTGATTCAGCAGACTTGACTACATAGGTTGTATGTGATGCCCTATTGTAAGTTGAGAACTAGTTATTAGTTAATCGCTAAATGCTGAATCTTTTCTCATCTCAACTCTTATTCAGTTACGCAATGTCAATTAACTCCATCCATCTATTCATCTGCTACATCAACTTATTATGGTTATTGTGGAGCTGCAGCCTATCCCAGCATGCACCTTCACCTTCCATTTTCTTTTTTCCTCATTTCTTTCTTTCATTTTACTTGAAAATGTATGAAAAAAAACCCTGCTTGTTACTATGGACACCATCATTGGTGATAGCTATACAGCAGCATGTATTAAGAGCTCCAAGTCATTTTTTCTTTGCTCACTCGGCCCATCCATCAAGCTATCCATAAAGAATAACTTAAATGACTCATAACACATCCAAGACAACGTGTCAAACAACCTGGCAGGGTGTGAACAGCAAGTCTGGGCTAAAAAAAAAAAAAAAACNAAAAAAAAAAAAAAAACTCCAACATAATAAAATCTCTGTACCTGCTGCCATTCAGCTCTCTGAAACATCAAACACCTGCAAGAAGTTAGATGCTCTGATCAAGCTCTGCACCTCAAGATATGTCTGTCACTCCTGGCAGCGGTTCAGCCAAAACTGCCAAGGAAGGAACTTCTTTTACAAAGGACAGCCGAAGCAGAGTTTGACTTAATGATATGGTGTCAACATTTCCCTGGAAGAAAATTAAATTTCCATCAGCAATTATAGGGAATGGCTGAAAAAGAGGTGAGTTCAGGAAGGTTTGGGATTTTGCTCTGAAATGGTGCTCTGTACCATTTTCTTGCAGAGATCAATTCATTTGGGTTTAGTTAAAATTATTTTTGCCCACTAATGTTGTTATGAACTTTCTCAACTTAAACTAATAGCCGCTATTTTATGCTGATGTGATAGCCAACAGCATTAAATTTGGGCATCTCTGTAAAAACAGAGGGATTTAAAGTTTGCCACAGTAACCTGTAGCTCGTAGGCAGATCTATTACCACCGATTAGCAATTAGCAAATAATTAGAGTCTGCATTATTAAATGTCTATTGCTTAACTTGTTTACATCTGACCTGCTCTATAAACACGAGTACTCTCCTAAATGCAACACAGACGTGCTGTGTTCAAGTTCTTTCACTGGTTTGTTAGATTTTCAACCAAACTAAACTGGTTACCAATATCTCATGCTGTACACGCAGGGCAGATTTGGTATTTGTGCCTGTTAATCCAGCGCCTGTTAGGCGGAATCTCAACACAAAACGTGTGTAATATGACCAAGTATGTCACACCTAACAGCCCACCAAGGATGCATCATGACTTGTTAAAAGGAATCAACTGCTTGTTAAGAACTTTGATCAAAAAATGCGTGAGGGCCCTCGTCATATCAGCCAAAACAGACCTGCATTGTTCACTGTACGACTCAAACTCTCCATTTAAATCATTTAAATCCACGCTAATGAAATTCTTATTGGTGGATAGGCAGTTCCTTTAGAGAGAGGGAAGAAAGTTTTACTACATTCTGCAGAGTTCCACCTTTATAAAACAAATGATAGAATGGTGTCGTAAATTATATCACACAGCTGTGGATTCCATTGACATGCTTACATTAAATTTTTATGGATAGACCAGATTGTGTCACACCCTGTCCCTACATTAAAGTTCACCATTTTATACAAGTATGAGTGTGTGTAGCTTTTACCTGTGAGCAGTAATGTATGCTTTGTTTTAAATGATGTAGGATTCATATCACATGCTCATCCCATCTGGTCCTGTCCTACCTTGGTCTAGTCCCAAATAATTCTAGATATGTTGGTTTGAACATGATCCAAAACAAACTGATCTTATTTAACTACAGGGTGATCTATTGATCATTGACATTTCTGACCAACAAGCCAAATGAGTGTTCTCACATGACTTTTGTTCATATGTTGATGTTCATTTGACTTTTTTTTTTTCTGTGTAAACCCAAACCAAGGGATAAATGCAGCATCATAACAATTTAGTCCCTGATTTGGAATAAAGCAAAAAAAAAAAAAAAAAAAAAAAAAAAAAAAAAAAAAAAAAAAAAAAAAAAAAAAAAACTACAGGTCAGAAAACACCTTCAGACAAACAGGTGAATATACAGAGAGAATATGAGCTGAAACCCTGAGTAATGCTGATGATTTTATATAAATAAAACCACCTGGCACAGTTGGAAACCACAGCACAACCAACGGAAAATGTAATTCTGAACCCTGCATCAACTCTCCATTCCTGTTCATGCTCCCCCCTTTCCTCATCTATTCAAACACTGATCACATGTCTTACATTCTCAACCTCTACATCAGCTGGAAAATCCTGTGTGTGTAGTCGGCTCAGGACTGTTCACACAAACACACACACTGCCCAATCAATAGCAGACAGTAGGTGTTATTGACAGTCTTGGGTGAGGTTAACAATGAGGAGGAACTGTATCTGCCACCCATTAAGCTGCGTGTGGAAGTAACAGAGTCACCAACAAGACTAGATGTGTTTCTTTTTCCTCATACATTGACCCTCACGCAAAGGCAAAGCTGCCACCACGTCATTAAAATGAATATTACACCCAAATTTAAAACAGGTAAACTGGTTACAGCTGCACCACCATATGCTTGCAAATAATTTGCCTTGTTGAATTGGCTACAGTATGTAATCCTTTCATGAGCTTTACAAGAAGGCCGGTGAATTAAAAACCAAGGACATTGCAGCGGGTTACACATGATTACTGTACAAAAATACATTGTGGTTGTTTATTCCCGAACCCATTTAAAGTAATCTCATTCACCTTCATTTTTCAAACAGCAAGGATAGGCTTTTTTATTTTACACAGGCTACATTTACAGAACGATATTTATGTTGCACTTTGCATGGTACTCTTTTTTTTTTTTTTAACGGAGTAAAACACACAAGTATAGGCATGTATTGTGGTTAAACACATTTCAAATTATATTTATACAAAATGTTGATTGGCTACTTGAGTCATGTTTTGGTCAGTTAAAAAAGGATCACCAGATACAATCATAGGTCCAGCAGAATTGCATTTGCTAGCAGTCACAGTTTCAGAGTTTTTTTTAACTGAATGACTCTTAAAAAACCCTCCACTCTGCCATCTTTTCCATCAATGGTGGCATGTGGAAATTTGTACATTTAGCTTTAATATAACTATTGCAGCCTGAGAGTATCAAGATTGTAGGAGCCTATATGGTCCTGACAGTGTTTTCAGAGGATGCAGAAATGATAATATGTATAGAGGCAAATGGAATGTCACATTTGCTGCAGATATTTAACTCCAGGGTGATGCACTGCTCCTCTTTGCTTCTCGAACCCAAGTCTTGCAGAAAACAATATGTACGTGGTGCTATTCGGGCAAGGAAGCAGATCTTTGAATGCACTCCAAATTTCCCTGTGGAAAGCTTCTCTTAAGTACTGAGACAAAACAATACTTATGTTTTAATTTGGGCCCCTGTCAGATTCCACAACCTGGATCATTACTTTCTTACACCCATGATTATTAGTGCTGCAGATGTGTCACAAGCACACTTACCTTTCAAGTATGAGAAACACAAGCATCGTCTCCATATGCCCCTTAGATTGTAAATGTTCTTGTAGTTTTTCTATGTCAGAATCATTTGGGAACAGCAGCTAGAACTCATTTTCCATGTAAAATTTGAAGGCAATTTTCCAGCTCAGAACTCAGTAAGATTACCATAATATTTCCATTTCTCAGGGAACAACAGCAGCAAGATTTCATATGTAAAAAGTATGTATCCACTGCTGACCCCTCGCTGGACATAAGGAAACAAGCTGACAATATACAGTAAATAATTGTGTTCACCCTTTACTGCCATGCTTAATATCTAAAATCTGATCCAAGGGGTAATGATTTCTATTATTATTAAAGGGTGCATATTCTGCTTTTTTTTTCTTTTTTTTTTTTGTTATTTTCCTCATTTTTATATAAGAATAATAATATAGTAGGGGGTTTGTGTTGAACATTGTCAAGGTTGATGTAGATCAATGTGTTTATGTACTTTGATCCCCTTAAAAAAAAAAAAACTCAACATTTTGCAAGTCTGAATTCTTTGAAATAATTCATAATGAACTGAACCACACCTTGACCCGATAATGGAACACAGCACACTGGTTCCATTTGTGAAAGTGGCTAGGAACAATTTTTTGTTTCACGATGGAGATCTCCAAAACTCTTTCCTTTCTTCATGCTGAAACTTTCTGTCACTTTCCTAAAAATCCCATCGATGATTTCATCACTGCTTTCTGTCTATGCCACTCTGCCCTTTCTCTTTCCCTCTTTTGTCTTTCCCTCCCTTTACTCTTTAACCCAAATCTCATTTCCTCATTGCCACCAAGTGTCACTTCTAACATCACAGCAGTTAGAACAGCACAAAAGATTATCTCATTAAAACTTCTGCCATTTCCTTGTACTATCTCTCTCTATAAATACTGCGCTAACGCTGAACTAATCAAGTTTTCCTGTTAAGCTAACAGCTAAAGTGTAAATTTGTCAGTTGCGTGGCTGTCTGAAGAGAATGAGTCACAAATTAGGCTGTATCGCAGAAGCTCTGCATAATTAAGGCTATCACAGGAAAAGCCATGTTGAAATATCTTTATAAAAGAACATCTCTATTGTGCTGAGGGGTTGGCTGGAATATAATGATAGGAATTTGGAAAAACGCTCTCGCTGAAGCTCACAGGATGTCAAAGAATGCCCCCATTTTTGAAGTCCCACGCAGAGAGCCAGATAGATAGATGACAAACGCAGAGTAAAATGGCTTTGCTGTGTGTGCCTGTACCTGGTAGGTGTCCCACAGTCTGATCGTGCAGCGTAGTGGCAGCTCCCTCATCAGGAGGTTATTCATCCAGCGAAAGGCAAACTGCAGGTACTCCACCTCGTACTGCTGCATGTGGCGGTGCACTGACTCTGAAGAACAGGGGGGAATAAATAATAAAGCATGTACGTTAGGTTTCTATTACAGCAGCTAACAATTATTTCCATTATGATTATTTTTCAGATGTTATTTAGTTATTCAGACTTTAAAAAACTATATAATGCCTCATCAACAGAACCATCACGCTCTCAGCCTCTTTCTCATTATGTAGATATAATTTCAGAGAGGATCATCTGGAAAAAAAAGGAATGTATGTAGGTCAGTTGCATCCAGGGGTGAGAAAAGACACCACCGAAAAACAATGAGACTTTTCTGTCTATTTATAGACACATATTGCCAGTAGTTTCTTAAAAACTGTAGAATCTTCTAACTTCAATGTATGATACACTCTATGTACAGTAAATATGATGCTGTATTTTGCATGTTTTTTATTATTTCTTTTACATTATTGGTTTTAGTAAATGCTGCTTAAAACTTTTTTTGACAGTCATACTATACATCCTTGCCATTTTATATGTAGCTACTTTATGTTGGGTTTATTGTCGTCTACAGTGTGCTTTATTTCTAAATAACACATATTTCTAATTAACACAGTTTCTGTTTATTTTTATACAATGACACTACCCACTTTTTATTCAAATAGAATTTTTAAAAACATCACATGAACTCACAAGTTGCTTGTATTTTGGAAACAGTCATCATGCCAGGTTAGAAACTTCCAAGTTTTCTTAATGAGTAAAATGGATTTTTCTGTTCATAATTGTAATGTGCTTATTATCCTTCCAGCTGAAAAAAAAACAACAAAAAACCCAAAAAACAAAGAAATAACAAAATATAAGCATCACCTGATTAGGCAAAGCTGTTAAAACAGGAGCATCAGATGCCTACTGTCCTATTATACTATTATGTGTTATTTCATCCCTGTAGCTCGGCCTGATTATAAGCCCAATTTAATTTGCCGGTTGCTGAGTAACTCTCAGAGTTATGCTAAATTGTACCCTGTTTGGTTGTTGTTTGACATGCACTTAGAGGACACAATTAATTGTCTAATTTATCTATGTTTCGGTGATTGTATGATCTGGTGGATTTCTAACATGTCCAAAATTTTGGTTGGCAAGCATCACAGACTGATTTCATGAAGTACAGCTGGATTTCCCTTGTGTTAGAGAGCGATATCAGCTTCCAAACTATGCATGTTATTGAGACAACTCCTCATTGCAAAACTGAACAGATGTGTATCTTCCATCCGGCGGTGGAGCTCATTTTTATTTTTTACTTTCTGGCGCAGAGGGCACAAAGTAAAAATGCACTTTTCTTTTCCTCCGTTGACATTTTATGGACACAGCTGTATTGTTTTGAAAAGGATAAAGCTTTCTTGTTTTGTAAAACATGAATAGACAAAAACATCCATGGGTGTCATTCAGTGAGCACCCATGCTGTGGCAGGTCAACTGAGCCGTACAGCGCGAGTGTAGAAATCAGAGGCTTTGGCCCTTCAAAACGAGGATTCAAATGTGCAATGTGAGAGAATGCCATCAACTGCATAATGAGGACTCAAAGTGCTTCTTTTTGGCTACAGCAAAGGTCAAAATTCAATGCCTCCGCTTGCTGAAACGATCTGAACCCAAGCTGCAAGCAATCCAGAGTTTGAATCGACGGCTTAAAATAGGGTTGGCGTGGACGCGAACTTCACTGGATGGATGAGGACCGAAATGTCATTTGCAAACATGTTGCATATGGGCCTGTGACACTGAGAAGGACTGCCTTTGTTCCCTCCTCTGTTTTTGACAAACATATTTTATGCTTATTTACATAACAAAAGATTAAAAATACCACTCAGAATTCATTGAGCCTCAATTACATAGTCATCCCTCACACACACACACACACATACACACACCTCATAATAAAGTTGTAATTATTCAACTGTCAGAGAATCCATGAAAAAGACAGTTATGGAGGAACTATAGCATCCGCATCTCTCATATTCTCTGCTCATAATCAGGTCTGAAAGACAAGCATGCTTGCGCACACATATACACACACAATACAGCTTTGAATCATGAAATCATATAGTCAGGAAGAACACATAATATTGCTCTCAGTCAAACATACAAAGACATGCACGGCACACACTTGAATGAGACCTGTCTTTCCGTGCTCACACACACATGTTAAACAATTACACACACACCAGCAACACATAAGCGGGGCGTGAAGTAAACACAGAGCTATTATTTCACACTCCTCTCTGCAGTTTAATTATCACATGCTGCTGTAAAAGCATAAACAAGGCAAGCTCATTAACGGCGAATGCATCATGGTGACAGATCTTAGCTAGCTGCCAAACACAGAGAGAGAGGGGGGGGAACAACTTTAGACATTGTTAAATTACACTAATGAACTTGCTCTGCCTAATATTAGCAACTTCACCAAACACAGAGGAAGAGATGCACGACAGGGGAGTGGTGGAAGGGATCGTCATTTGTCACGAGAACTTATCACAGTAGGAGAGGAGAGGAGAGGAGAAAGAACAATGAAGAAAAATGCTAAAACTTGACTTTTTAACTCTTGGCTGCCTTCCAGCTGGCACGGCGCTGAGCATGCTGGGTAGCGTAGTTGTGGGAGCTGAGAGATGTTACAGGTGACATCGCTCACAGACGCTGACTGAACGGCAAGTCTTGCCTTTCTTCCCACCGATGGTCAAAGTTTAGGACGGGGCCAGGAGACTCGCTAGTCAGCTCTCTGTGGTGCACTGTGGCCTGTGGCTGGTGAAGTGCGGGCAGATAGCGAGGGGTCAGAGGTCGTGCAGTGACTGGTGAGCAGCTCTCAGGATTCTGCTGATGAGGCCAATTCGCCGTGACTTCATGCTCTCCTTGGTACAAAACGTAATTACAGTTTCACACTCTCTCTCCCGCGCTCTGAGAGGATTTCATTTCTTCTCTCACCCTGTCCCTCCTGCTCAGCCTGAACGCTGCAAGCTTCTTTGAGATTTTTGTTAGCTGCTCATTCTCGCAACCATTCCCACTTCCTCTCCCCCATGTTTATACAGTATCGATTACTTGCTTCGTCCTTGCAACCTTCGGCACTTGAGAATGCAGATTCACGTCTTCTTTGACCATCTCCTCTTGTGCATTAACTTTGTGTGTATATGCTAAATTTGTCTCTTCTTTATACATCTATGTGTGCATATGTGTTTCATATTTCTGCATGCAAGCACACAAACTGCACACTGTGTGAGCACATGTGCAGTATTTGTGTTTTTCATCCATCCTTCAATTCCATCTACCCACTTAATTTTTTTTAAAGCTTAATAACCAAGTCAGGTAGATAAAGTAGAGCCCACTGAGTGACACATGCTGCTGATTGGTCCACGGGAGACTCGGGCATTTATTGCCTTGAAGTTACTTTATGAATGTGTGTGCACTCTCAAGTATTACCAGTGCTTGCTAGTGTGTCTGTGTAACTTTAAATGCATAAATAAATGTATGACGACAGCTTTACATTAGCATTTTAGCATGTTTGTATTTGGGTTGAATTACAGTTATGGTTAAATGAATTTGGTTGTATTTTGTTGCTCAACTGGAAATTTTGACCTGCTGGTGATGCTTGATGAAAAATTAATGTTTCAACGTCGTCAGGGTTCATCTTTTTGAGACTGTGAACATCTGTGTCTAATTTTAAACAGACCAACTATTCAACTAGCCCTGTAGCCTTGCTGCTAGCAAGGCTATAAACGCTAAAACACACTTGACATGCAATAGATACACAGAGGCAATTGTGGATCTGTACAGTCACATGCCAAGCACCCAAAGTGTACCAATAACAGTTTAAATGTCATGCACACAAAATGCACACACATACACAAATACCAACTACTGCTACAGCAGAATTTAAAAAAAAAAAAAAACAAGAATAATAACTTAACATTCCCATCCAGCTACAAGCGTTTTTACACCATTTAGGCTGAGAGCACAAGCTTCCACTCTTATTTACATGCATAAATTCACCTTTTGGAAATTTGCATGGGGATGAGCTTGCGCAAATGCACGTGCATACAACAAATGCACAAAAACAGAACAGAGAAAGATAAGAGATTAGATCAGAGAAAACATTACAAGCGAGTAGACAAAGTGGCTTGATGTTTGCAGAGATACACATGCTATCATAGAGCACAGCTTATGGGAGTTGGCATAATTTAAAATGACAAAGATGATTAAAGACGGGGGAAATGGGGAGGGGCAAGCAGAAGGAAGAACAATGAAGTTTCACAGTAAGCGTCATCCACAACGTAACCCCATTTTAACACCTTTTTGCAGTATTTTTGGGGCCATAATGTAATTTATTTACAGCTTTTCCTCTAGGACTACATTCACAAATAATACAAAAATGCCTCTTAAACTTCCAAAGTGAAAGATGCATTTCTGATCAAAATGACAGATCACAATGACACGAAAGGCTCCAATGAATGTAGATGTTTACCAAGCGTTAGCAGCAGCACACCACAAAAATCACACACCCCACTATCATCCCTCGTATCCAACCTCATCTCTGCACTGCTATCATTAAATATACTTTTTACAGTGTGGAATACTTTGTCACGAAATTACAAAAGGTTGCGGGGCAGGGAATTGAGGAGGAGAAGTAGAAGAGGAAGGGCACTTTAGAAGAATGGCTGAGTGTTTGATGGCACAGTTCCAGAGTATAATCACTCTTTTGTTCTTTCTGTCTCCCATTGTGCGAGATAGATAAAGCAAGATGGTGATATTGCCATAGAAACAGTATGTTCTCTGTGTGTATTTAATCTATATTTTACAGGTGATGGGATGTGCTGGAAGCCTTTGATCTAAAGAAAGAGAAAGAAACAGAGAAAGGGAGGAGGTGGACAGACAGATCAGCAGTGTCCTATCCCTGCTGACCTGGTGCTGAGAACATTAATGCAATGAAAAACACTAGGCTCAGGTCAACGACATCCCAACCTCCCTGTCCTCCTTCTTCTCCTTCTCCTCGTTTTCACCATGATCTTAATAAATATCCCATCGACTGGCGATTTCACAATATCACATCCAGCTGACACAAGGTTGAAGTTAAATGTTGCCGAAATCCCAAACAACTAAAGCAATTTCTGTTGCCCTTTTCAGAAGGTTACTAACTCTCTCTAATGGATAAAAATAGATTGTGTTTATTCTGCAATCATTTTTTTTTTTTTTTTNTTTTTTTTTTTTTTTTTGTTTTTTTTTTTCTGCTCAACGGATTTAAAATTAATGTGCCTCAAGATTAAGTAATGAAAGTAACGATGGAAACAAATAGGACACATTAACACAAACAGAAAATCAGAAACCAATAACAAAAATAAAATAAAATAAAAAATCTCATAAAATGCTGATTGTACTACCCGGGATCTGTATCAGCAGAGACGATTTGATATTGGTATGGCTATCAGGAGCCAAAACGTCTGCCTGTTTTCAAAATGAATACTGGACAACCCTGAATTTAATGAAATGATGGTTAAATGAGGGAGCAATAATACATCATTGTTCCCTTAACAGATGCTTTGTCAACAATAGAGAGAAAAACAATCCTGTAACATCAGACAGACGCGATCTGTGACCTCATTAGGTGGTAATATCAAGCTGCCATGGTATAAAATGACTCAGCCAAAGCTATGATGACAGGGCACTTACGGAATAAGATCCAGTTAAAATGCAGAGTCATTTCGTATGTCTGTGCTGATATGTGGTGGGTGCTTTGCTTCTTTTTTCCTCCTCTGTCATTCAATGTCAGTTTCTTTCCATCTAAAGACACGCAGAGACATAAAATGCCTGCAAGGATTTACTTTCAAATGCACAGGAAAAACTCGCGCATTTATGAGCTCAGGTGTGTGTGTGTCGCAAATTCTCTCGCACACACACAGATATGCAATGCACAATACAGCAAGGTTACGCTTTCAGAATCTCACACAGAGGGGCCTGCATGTACAGTAGGCACTAGCTTTCTGTGACATTCTCCCATATACACATTATCACACATGGACACACACTCTCTCCATCCATCCATCCATCCATCCATCCATTTGAATGCAGCGAGTGAGTCTTCCCCTCCCTTTGGCTGACAGAGCAGATGACAAGATAGTCGGACAGCACCAAGGTTAGCCAAGAACATGACCATCGTACAAAGGCGTGCTTTGATAAGACCTTCTTCTGGCACACTGTGGGCCGCTGCAAACGCCACGTGTGTTTTAAGTGATAAAGGCAAGTTTGGATAGCGGAGTGAAAACCATTCAAACCGGGAATAATGAACACAGTTTCAGTTTTGGTGAAATAGGGAGTGAAAGGAGGGGATACGCAGGGGAAAGTAGCAATGCTAATCACCATGTTGAGGGTGTGAGTAATGTCAAAGAGCTGTGTATGTTCATGTCATCCTGTGTGTGTCTAAATACACTACTTCCGCATACATTACCATCAACCCTCAGAAGGCCATTGCTTTTGTGCTCATAATCACCGTGTACACGTTTATCAGACAGCAGAACATAATAAAAATTAGTAAGATGTTTCTGCAGCGCTGTGTAATTAGAAAGCAGCAGAAAACCCAGGAATCATCATGAAGGCGTGAAAACAAATGTCACTTCCTGAACTACACTCAGAGACTGGTTAGAAAAACTTCGAAGAAATCATGTCACTTCTAAAAATGCCTTTACAAGGACTTTTTTTTTTTTTTAAATCCTATCGCCTGGCAGAAGACTTATCGCTAGTACCTTTAAGACATTTATCTGGTTTGCAAGTGTTGCCCTCCCACCCCCCTATCTGCCACATGCATATATTTGGATGCTAAATATAGACACACTCGTAAAGTGAAGTAAAATGAGAAGAGAAGAGAAGAGAAGAGTAAATGGAAATCAAATTGAAATGGCCAGGGCTGTGAGCAGAACGTATGTTATGGATGGGTGGAAGGATAGATGGATAGATGGAGGCAAGGCAGATGTCTCACCATCAATCCTGCTGACCAGCTCCTCCAGGGCCTTGACTTTCCTCTGGATGCCTGGCTGGGCAAATGTGTAGTTGTCCTGAAGAGGGGGGGGAAAAAAAACAAAAAACAAAATCAGACAATAAATATGGTTTGAGGCTGTTTATAAGTGAAAGAACTTTAAATAGTTCATCTGTTCAAGACACAAAGCTGGGCAAAAGTGAGCCTCAGGTTAGGACAATTTACATATTAATGTGCTGTGTATTAGTTGTGTGTTTGCTTGACTTAGCATGAATACAGGTAGCTTGTAATGGTTGTTGCTCAACCATTACAAACTACCAATAGTCAGTATGTTCACATGCAAGTTAAAACGTCTATTTTGCTCTGATGAAGGCAATAAATTGATTTTTTCTAATGTCACAAAAACAACATAATAAAATTGAAATCAACATAAATCAATGAGGCTGTACTCTGAGTAAAAAAACCTGGTTTAAGTGGCTGTAAAAACGATTTATCTATTGACCTACAGCTGGTGTAAGCAGCAATCTACGCATGCATTTTGCCAAATGATGCAATCCTATTAATTCTGTCCACGTATGCACATCTTACTCTGTGTTTTTGCATTGAGGCACAGTAGAAACAAAAATCTGAGTTCAGTGTGGACATAAACATACAACAAAGATAACAAAGGCTAAAATAAGAGAAAGAACATAAGGTGAATGTAGAATGATCAAGTGACCATAAGGTGAAGCAGGAAAATCTGTTAAATAAATAAATAAATGAGATGAAGCAGATATTTTATTATAGTAACATCTGACGTAAATTCTCTGCAAAATTAATCCCTCGTTGAGAAAATTAACATGACTTGTTCTGTATTGGTATTTTGGCAGCTTTTGGCATCTGTCAGCGTATCAGTGCACAGTCAAAAGGAATGAAATTTCCCATTTTCCTCTTTGATAATTCATTTCCAGAAAGGTGCAGTAGCCATTAGATTGCAAGTGTTTGCCAGCCAATTTCACACTCCACACAAAGCCTGAGTCATCCTTTACAAAACAGTAAATAGAGAAAATAGGCTGAGTAACTAACGCTACCATCACAAATCATGCGGTCGCGGCCTCCATTTGAGGATAAAGAAAAGAGCTGATTTTGAATGTGGCTGTAAGAACATTACAGGTGAGATCTGAATGGGTCCTGGCCTCAGATTGTAAGCAAAATAGAAAGATGATGAAATATTCCTAAGAGATGATGGCAGAGGTCTTTATCTCATTGAAACCAATTTCAAGTAGCAAGCGCACATCATTATTGGCTAGTGCAAGCTGGCAAACAAAGCTTGAAAAGTCGATGATAGCTCTTATAAAGTCACATAAAGGAAAATGTAAGCAGATGGCTTGTCATGCATTAACCAATAATAATGCTGTGCATGAAAAAGGTATATCAGATTCAAGATGTTATACGTGTGTGTACGCCTGTATTACACTGACCTTCACAACTCAAATTTCATTACAGCAGCCACCATATGTATGGCCTTTTTTTTGTGCTTTTCATTAGGCAATGGCAATAATTCATGAAACACAGTGCCAAAATTAACGTGTTGGAAAGGGAAGCAACCATGTTTCCTTGTACATAAACGTATGTCATGTCTGATTTATAGTTTGGATTTAAAAAAAAGGCATACTATGGTTTTTCCATACACTGTCATGCAAAAATGAATGTTTAACGGGAAAACTAAAATATGGTTTTATGTTTTGGAAAAGATTGTCCTTAATGTAATGTGTATGCAGGTATGGTAGCAGTAGTAGTTGTTGGGCTTAAAGGACCATACCACCCATTTTTCATGTTTGAACCTAATATATTCGATTTTCATACACGTAATTTTCATATTTTCATACTGACATTCATTTCCCAAAGAATAAAACCGTATTACAGCTTTCCTGATATTTTGCAAAATCTCTCAATCTTTCAAAATCAAATATTCAAGCGATACACCCACCTTAAAAATCAATGTTTCGCCTGCTAATAGTTACGTAGCCTTATGAAGTCAGGGTAGTTTAAATTCTTCCATAAACGCAGGTCTTCTTTTGGGACTATGTTCCCCAGTGAAGACATACATTTACTCCGCACGTTTTATTGCACTTAAATGCTAAAATTACAAAACTTCAAAAAATCCTGAATACATGTCTTGTTCACAATGATGGATTACCTATCCCAAGAACGTTTAAAGTATCAACAAGTTGATTTTAATAGCGTACCAGAATGAACTGAAACCAGTGGCGGTCTGGAAGGTAGGAAAAAAAATTTTTTAACTCACCATTCCAGTAGTATGCTTTGGGAAATGATTATCAGTACATGTATGAAAATTGAATATATTTGGCTCAAACATGCAAAATGGGTGGTATGGTCCTTTAAACANACATGTATGAAAATTGAATATATTTGGCTCAAACATGCAAAATGGGTGGTATGGTCCTTTAAACATGCAGAATGACTGGTGTGGTCCTTTAAGATACACATTTTTTCTGATATTTACATTAAAATATGAACAGAATTTCACAAATTAACATGACTAGTGTCTTGAACACTGATGTCTAAAAATTAATTAATCCTCACACAGCTTTGACTATTCAAGATGTCATTTTAAAGTCATTCAATTAAAATATTTTTCTGCCTTTTAAGAAAATACAGTCAATGACTGAATGTGCTTTGTTGAATTTGCAGAATACAGTATATTCTGTGTGTGTGTTGTGTGTGTGTGTCCACCAAAAACACACACACACACACACACTCAGTATTAGGTTTCCTTGAGGGGTCATTTCAGTGTGGCTAGAGAATAGCTGAGGTGGCAAACTATCCAACAGATGGAGAGAGAGAGAGAAAATGAGAGGGAGAAAGAGAGGAGAGAGAAAAAAAAGAGGGGGAAGAGAAGTCATTTAACGATAAACAGCTCCAGTTGTCCTTCAGGCTCAGCAGAACCGAGGTGTGTCCTCCTTTCCATTCCCTTCATCCCTCTGTTTTCAACCAATAACCCCCATCTTCACTTTCTCCCTGTTCCTCTCATTTACCCATTACCCCCTCACACTATTCAGATATTTGTTTTTCCTCCATCAAATTCCCTTTGCTCATCTTTATCCCTCTTACCTCCCCCTCCTATTCTTCACTCTTTCAGTTGTGATACCTAAATTGCACTACCCTTCCTCTCCCTCTCATCCCTGTTTTTTGGTTAATTTTACACATGTACCTCATCTACTTCTCCTGTTTTAATCTACTTTCACTGCCACCCCCCCTCCCCCCCTTCCTACACCCCCACAGTGTTAATATGGTTAGGTGTTAAGCGAGTGTGAGGGCCAGCACAAGTAATTACATCTGCATTATTGAAGCCGCTTGCTTTAATCAACTGCCCCTCTCTCTCCCTCTCAGTCCTATTTCCTTCCCACATGTATTTGTCTCTCTTTGTCTCTCGTTTTCTCTACTTCTGTATCTCTTTTTCTATTTCAATCTACACCTCTTCTCAATAAGCCTTCCCTGCCGCTCCCTTTTCACTTTCAATCTGTCTAGGTGTTCACTTTCTCTTTATCTGCCTCACCTTGTCATGGCCATGTGGTTGTGTTCATGTAACACAGCAGTGAACATGGTGTGTTTTTTTTTTTTTTTTNTTTTTTTTTTTTTTTTTGCCTCATCTATTGCTATTTTCTGCACCAAACTGAGCCTCCCTCCCTTCCTTTCTCTCACCATTATTCTCTCTCGCTCTCTCTCAATCTCTGTACATTTCATCCTTCCTTCATTCGACTCCCTATTTGTGTGTGTTTTCTCCTTTTCCTCTATCAATACCAATCTTGGTTTCTCTTTTGATTTCTCTGTCTTAACCTGTTTCTTTTCCTTTCCCACCTTGCTTCCTCCCCTCTATTCTTCCCCATTTGAATATCTCCCACTTTCTTCCTCCTTCTCATCTCTCACCTCCTTTCTTCCTCCATTTTTGGCCAATTTTCGATTTTCCTCCCGTCTTACGCCTCCTCTTCCTCTCACTCCCTCCCTTTGTAAAATCCAATATGTTGCATCTTTGATCAGCTGAGGCAACAGGAGGAAATCAACTCTCAGCTTCTTTATTATTCATCTTTTCTCCTCTCCTCTTACCATCTGTCTATCCACTACTACTGACCCACTGAGACATGGAACTGCACTTGTTCACCCACGCATGCATAAACATACATCATACACACCCAAATCCTGACTCCTTTCTTCAGCTATGTGTTAACATCTCATTCTGTCCTTCTTTGTTCACTCTGTATTTTTCTCTACCTTCTGCCCTGTTGCCATCTCTTCATCCTGCTTTTTTCCTACCTTTTCACCTCTTTTTCTCCCCCTCTCTCCCCTTATCTCTCGGTCAGCTAAATCAATAGCTCCTCTTCACCTCTCAGTCCATTCTATTAGAGACAACAATAGTTCTACGTCGGACAAAGATTGCCTCCTATTGTAGCACAGGATGTCTATCAACAAGGTGGACAGAACCAGCGCAACAAAGCAGTGTGTGTGTGAGAGAGAGAGAGACAGACAGACGGAGAGGGAGGGAGGGTGAGAGAGACAGAGAAAGAGAGAAGAGAGAGAGAGAGAGAGAGAGAGAGAGAGAGAGAGATGACAGGTCAAGATAAAGGGCAGACAATAATGGACGTCCAAGCACTGTTGAGAAGACTGAGGGAGGACAAGGCAATGATCTGTCATTCTCTGCTACATGTGTGTGTGTTTGAGTGTGCAAGAGAGTGAGAGAAAAAAAAGAAACACATAATGTGAGAGATGACAGGTAAAGATAAGGTCCAGACAAATTATAGCTCGTCAGAACTGCAAGAGGATGAGGCCAGCTTTGTTTCTGTTGTTTGCCATTGTGTGTGTGTGTGCGTGTGTGCGCACCTCTTCTGAGGGTGGTAAACCAGTGTTTGGTGACCTACCTGAGTATATTACAGCTATTCCAGTATATGCTGGCCAACTGAGGTTCAAAAAGACAATTTAACATCATGTGATTTGCCAGGAAATCCTCAGATCTGTTGTGTAGAGCAGCGTGCATACACATCAATGCCTGCTTTTATTCACTGAAACAGTATGGTGGCACCACAGTTTCTTAATGAGACTCAAATAAAAGGAGTTCAATGATTGCACACCAGCCTGAACCATGACATTTGTGGAATTAAAGAGGGGGTTATGTTGCTGAAAGATCAAGACTGTTGGTAGAAAATCAAACCCTGTCCAAAAGCACCACCTGCAAGATTAATATTAGCAACTGCCAGTCTAAAGAATCTCTTGAATCGACTTCTCCTTAGCTACTGCTGAGGTCAATTCAGAGGACCTGAATGGTATTGTCATGGAAACAGGTGGGAAGAAACAGAAAGAATACTTCTCTAATAATAAAATCAAGGCTGTATTCTTTTTCTTAATCAATTCTTCTAAACTAACTGTTTTGTAAAAACAAGGAAATGGCATTCCTACGCTGGTAAATTGGCTCATTTACAGTATCTTATTTGTTATGTGGCCTATTTAACTAGTTGGTTAACAAATGATAACCAAGTGTAAAATTCATGACATTTTAATATTATATTCTTTTGATGCCGTGTTTAAAAAAAAGAAGAAAAAAAAAAAACATCAGAAATGCATTAAACTGCAATTCCGCTCATTATTAGTAACCTGTAGCCTTAATAGCTGTGATTTGGGTTTCATTTACATTATCAATCTAGTGAGATGAAGAGGGTTTTAATAAAAACAAAATTAGAGGCTACATTTCATACATAAACTTTATAACCTATTGGTTCACTTTGTGTGTTATCAGCAAATATTATGTTGGCATGAAAGAATGAATAAGAATGTTATTTAAAAGTATTGTTCAAAATTCTTGAAAAAAACAGATATAAATATGTATTCTGGAACACAACTTTAGCATTTTAGGAAATGTGTATTTCTTCTCTAGAGAATTAAATAACATTGTCAAGTGAATGTATGAAGAGAAGAGAAGAGAAGAGAAGAGAAGAGAAGAGAAGAGCTTCTAAACTCATATTTTTCTCTCTCACTCACACATAAGAATCTCATTATTACCTTCAGCTCACAAAAATCATTTAACCAAGATGTTAAATCCCATGCTGGAAATAAATTAATAAATAAATAACACAAGTACTGGTGCACCTTGTGAGAGCTCAGATGGACAGGGGAAAAACGAGACATTTAAAGTAGTAATTGTAAAATGTTTGCTTATTAGAATTAGGCAATATCCCTGATGATGAGCGGTCGTTGCTGCGGTGTTTTTGGAGGGAGTGGAATGTCTCCATCTGGCCTGTTTCCTCTTGCCCCCAGCATCTGTTTCTGCATCATCTCCACTGAACTGCATATAAGTTAGCTAAACCAACATGATGCTGCTTAATTTATGGTGTTTGTAAAAGAGGCAGAGTCAGAGAGGTGGAAATGCGGGGAATGTGCCGCACATATGACTAAGAATATCACGGAAAATGCAAGAGGGAGGTGTGTGTGTTTTCAGACCTTAAGTCAAGCTTGTTTACATGTTAAACCAATGTGTCTTGGAATACAGGAAATACCTAAATACACATATTCTAAAATAAAAACATGCTGTTGGTCATCATAAACACACTCCAGCTGGCAAATCACTGCTCCAGTGTGTTTGTGTGTCTGCTGTGGAGTGAGTGACAGCACAAGGTGATAGTAAAAAACCCTTAGGGAAACTGGAACAGGACATGGCGTCTGGTTTGGTCTGGCTACCGTCTGCTAGATTTCAGTCCTTAGACCCCCTGTTCTTACACGAGGGAGACCCCATCTCAAGCTGGCACCTCAAAAACATATTGTTGCCTTGACAATGAGGAGACAGAGATTGGCTCCAGCTTTCATGGAGAGGCTAGAGGCAGCTCACTTGTGAAATTATAATTTAATCCTATTCATTTTGGGGGGTTAATCTGTAGCATGTAACAGGTGTTATAAAGCATATATAAGTTGGTATCATTTTTAAGGATGATTCTAATTGGGCCTGTGAACAAGGAACAAAGGGATAATACATAAAGGGATAAATATTCTAAGAACACGATTACTGCTTTAATACAACAAACAGCATAAAACAGCTGTGGGTGGAAGGTATTTTTAGGAAAACATGTACTAAATATTTTGGCAGGTAAAGCTAATTTGGATAGCTCCTTTGCTTACTTTTTTTTTTTTTTTTTTNTTTTTTTTTTTTTTTTTTTATTCAGAAAGACGTTGACACCTGTGTGAATGTATACATGAATATAATTAAAAGCTTCAAACTGCGTTCCTAATGAATAAAGTCAACATCTTCCAGAAGTTTTTCCACAGTAATGACTCAAACTTTGGGTTGTGAACCACAATGGGGTCAGAGGCCCCCATTTGTCAAGACTACCGCTAAAATATATTAACTTTGGATCCCATGGCGAGCCTAAATTTCTCAAAGTTAGGTCCGGGGCTGGAAAAAATATATTAAGAGCCCCTGCTGTGAAAGGCATATCTGCAGAATTAGCATAAAAGGCAAGTTTTCATCTGCTGCCTTTAAAACTAAGAGCCCTCAGGGGTGTGCTGGAGGTATAATGGACTTTTTAAACTCCTTAACTTCATTTTCCTCTCTGGGCATGGCAGGTAAGACAGAGCGTCACTGGCTGTTAGCAGACAGCACATGCTATTTGCTAATATTACTGAGTGCACCAGCTCTCAACACTTCCTGCAGCAAAATGACGCAAACATTGTAACTGAGGCTTAGAACCGTTTTGTTGCTGATGTTCATGATTTATCATGAATTCTGATTGACGAGACATGTGAATTAACAAAATGGTATTGAGTGGAGAGGTCAGTTCCATTTAAATGCATTGAAATAACAGATACGGAACCATTTTAAGACACCTGATTAGTCAAGCTAGCCAGAGACGCTGTCAAATTTAGCACAGTACTGACTAATTGGCTGCAGGAGAGACTGAGGTAGCACAGGGATCAAGTTCTCTTGCAGTTCTATTGTTTTTTTTTTTTTTNTTTTTTTTTTTTTGGTTTTTTTTGGCTTGTTTATTTTATGTTTAAAATATAATTAAATGGAATTACTGAAGAATTACAATGAATTTCCAGCTTAAACTCACACTCAGTGGCACATGATTTGAGCGTGGCCAATATTTATATTAATAATTTTTTTTTTTTTTATGTTAGTTGTGCAATTTCACCAGAATCACAGAAATAATCTTTGTGCACAAGACATCTGTGCAAGCTATTAACCTAGACATGTCTGAAATCGACCGGCTCTAACTGAATTTCCAAGCCACTTCTGTGGAGGAGGGGGTTTTACTGTGGCTGCTACATAGCAGTTCATTAGAGAAGCTGTATAAATTAAATGACACCCAAGATAGCCTATTCACTTGTTGGAGGAGGAGGAGGAGGAGGAGAAGGAGAAGAAGCAGAAGAAGAAGAAAAAGAAGCAGAACAAGCAGAAGAAAAAGAAGAAGCAGAACAAGCAGAAGAAGAATCACTTGAGCTCCTCAAAAATATTTAATTTGGCCAAAACAAATGACACTTTTGTGGTACCAGTTTCCAAAAAAAAAAAAAAANAAAAAAAAAAAAAAAAGAAGGATAAATAAGATGCTTAAAATCCAGTCTGTCTGCGAATGCAACTGCATGGGCAAACTCTTATTTCCTCCTTTTCTCTATACATCTCCACCTTCTCTTCCTCGATTAAGTATAGAAGTGCACAGTGGATGTGAGAGAGTTCGAGATGAGGTCAGAGCAAGGATCACAAACTAATTACTGAGCTGAGGCACTCAGCCTCCATCAGATTGTTTAGAAAGCATTAGGAGGAAACATGGGCTTCTCTGGTGCACTGCACATAATTAGTTTGGAACCAAGGTCACAAACAAACACGAGCATGGGAGCAACCATATGCACCACACAGACATACACACATACTGTTCTCTCTTACTTCCTCTTCTTTCACACTTCTTATTGTATTATTTTTATTACTTTATTATTTTATGCTTTTTCTGTTTTACTTTAAGGAAACAAGATATTCTCTCACTTGTGTCCCATCTATTAATTACCTTCTGCATTTTAAATATTTTTCTTTGAAGTACTTTATCCACAAAACATTATTAATATCTATGAACACACAAACTATGACCATTTTGTCTGACCAATACAAATCTTGACTGTTGTGGCCTTTCTTCTCGAGTCGAATTTTAGAATTGGGCCACTCTCATTCACAATCTTTACTTATTTGATCTTTCACATTTGTTTGTTAAAAACTGAATATTAATATAGAAAATCTGATATCCAATTCCAAACAAACCGATTTGTTTGAATACAGATAGCTAGTGGAGTGAATATGTGACATATCCAGACACTCTTCTGTTTAGATCACCAGAAAACACATACAGTAAGTCCTCAGGTGATCTGAAGTCTGGACATTTATGTGCACAATTTTGGTATTAACCCTGAGTTATGTTTGTATCTCAACTCTGAATACAGCTAAATACTGGACTTGTGTTATTTTGGTACTGTAAAGAAAGCATGACAGTGTTTCTGTGCTTCCACTGGATAAGTTAACACTGGGGAATTGTCTGCTAACATGTAAGCCATAATAACTTCAGAGGCTTATCAAAGCTGGTTGCTTTGATTTTGTTCTCATGTCTACATTCTGCCCTCTACCAGGCAAAAACCTTTTAATACCGCTGTTATTTGAGGCAGCGGGAGGAGGAGGAACACGATAGTCTGGTCATATATTAAATCAAGGTACAAGTGATAGAAGACGGAACATTAAAAGCAATGTGGGACTATGTGGGAAAAAGAGAGTCAGATAGGTTGTCGTACATACAGAAAGTGATTGAGATGTGTAGGTTTTGATCAAAATTAAGTCAGACAAGATGATACAAAAACACACATGCATGCATAAAAGGATGTGCTTACCTGGATGCCATCCAGAAGTTTGCTCATGCACCAGAAGCTGTCAGCCTCAATGTTCCTCAGGGCCTCCTCCTGGAGACTGGACACATCAAAGTTTTCCACTTCCTCCTCTGGAGAAGAGAAAGAAAGCAGGATTAAAAGAGTGAGAGAGAAAGAGAGAGAACACAAGGAGGGGAGAGAGCATGAGGGCGAAGAACAGAATCGGGGGGGTGAAAGGAAATGGGAGGGAAAGAGAAATATTGTGGTAAAAATGAAAAGAGGTAGAGGCAGACAGAAAAAGTAAAGAAAGAGAGAAGTGAAGAATTCTCTTCCAGCACAACAGGGGTTCTGTCACCAGCCCACCACTGAGGGGAAGCAAGGGGATAGGGAGTGAGAGGACAGAAGAGGGCAAAGAAAATGGGGAGAGAGAGAGAGAGAGAGAGAGAGAGAGAGAGAGAGAGAGAGAG
>VXCM01003238.1:0-51617 GCA_014773175.1 Lucifuga dentata | reverse complement strand
GAGAGAGAGAGAGAGAGAGAGAGAGAGAGAGAGAGCAGGGGAATAGATAACCAAGCAGGGTAAGAGTGGAAAAACTGAGTAAATATGCCCAAAGATAGAGGGAATAAAATAAGGGAATGAAGGGGGGTGTGGTGGCTGTGTGGACACATAATACCTGAACATTCTTCTTGTTTTCATTCCGTTACAAATCTGTGATTAAAGGGTGTTTCTTTGAACTGTTATACTGTTAAGTGCAAAGGACGGATGCACTGCAATTGAAGAATAATGTAAAGAGGGAAGGGGAGGTAGGAAGGATAGAAGGATGGAGGGAAAAGGCTAAAAGAAGGCTCTTGGCTTACTGGGTTTAATATGTATACTGTATATATACACACACTATGGTAAAATAGTCTATACTATGTGTTTCAGAATCACGTCTGAACTTATCCTAAAATGCTGTCACACACTGCCACAAAGGAACTTCCAAGCTGCAAGCACAGCGAGGCCCCAAGTCACCTCAAGTGGGTTACTTCCACACTGGGTGTCATCAGATGTCATTAACAGCAGCAGTGTGTGACGGGTTGCAGAGGTTTTGAAGAGCTTTTGACAGGCCACTGACAGGAAGTGGAGAGGAGATGGGACGAGACTGATTATCAATGATCTGCAGAGAAGGGCAGGGTGTGTGTGTGTGTGTGTGTGTGTGTGTGTGTGTGTGTGTGTGTGGTCACGCCGTCAAACATCTGACTCTACACAAGACCTGCCAACTCTGCTTGGTATCTTGGCAACCCCAACAGAATGTCGTATAGGATGTTGTGAGCATGCTCAGTCTGACAGACAGACAGACAAGGAGTTGGCAGGGGGCCAGTACAACAAAGCTACTAACAACTAGGTTGTGAGAGTGTGTTGTTCATTCAAAATCCGGCCTGGGTTCTCTCATCATTGTCTTGTCTGGCAGAAGGATGGATGGAGGGATAGAAACCAGAAACAGTGTTAGAGACGGCAGACAGGCAGGCAGGAGGAGGGGAGGGTGGGGGCGCAGGGTTCCTTTATTGTAGTCTGAGCTTTAATCCGACTATACAAGAATAGATCGAAGGTTTCATCTACACAAAAATTCTCATTTTGTTCACGCAGCTATCAGATCTTTCGTGTTAGTTATACAAGAGTAGGCCATTTCAACAGCAATACTATTATAAGCAACACAAAAGATTGAGAGGAAAAAAACCATAATACATCCAAAAGAAGTATAACAGCTATCACTAGCATGAGCATATACAGATGTAAAAACATTTTTGGACTAGGATCTCAAAAAAGCACATTGTTATGATAAGTGTTAACCATTGCCAGAGAGTGAGAGGCCATCTGCCGAGGAAACATTACCAGTCAGAAACAGCTGATAGGATGAAAACCCCACAATATTTGTCCTCAGCTTCAACTGAGGCCATAGCAGAAGTTATCTAAAATGAATTAGATCCAAATGTTACTGTTGGAGCAGCTTTTAAAACACTACCATCAGGGCCACCATCTGATCAATTTGGTCTTTGTATTTGATCTGATGGCTCCACAAATGACTCCAGAAGACTATAATATTTCATGACCACCGCCTTCTCCGTGGGATGCTGGTTGGCACCAGTAATAGCATTACCATTTATAGTTGAAATGTTTAATTGGAAGCAAGCTGACTGGCAATTTACATGGTGTTGCTGCTGATTAACAAGGTGGTGATGTACCACTGCTCTGCAGCTTTGAGAGACACTGAGTATCCCAAAGTCTCAAATTAGTCTTTGTCTTAGCTAAGGCCTTGCTGTCAGGCTCGGTTCCGCATGCAGACCGCGACTCTGCAGCAGATTAGAAGGGACAGCTTCCAAGAGTCCAGTGGTTGCACTGGAATTGGCCAAAGCTCATCACAATAACAAGGATGCACAAGAGGAAAGGCTGAGAGGAGGAGAAACTGAAGCGACATAATGAGACTCACTGTGCTCACAATGGCTGGTTTAAAGGGCAACAGTGCCCCCTGTGATTGTTGGAGGAACTGCTAATATCCAAAACTGCCTTACATTGATGAATACTTCGACATGCACAACGGTCAAACCTCAAGTCATTAATCATTTCTGTAGCCAGATAGTCAAAGAAACTTTTATGCTCACTGTTGAAAGGATACAAAAACCAAACCTTGTGTGTTTACATGCTAATTAATTTCATGCTTTCACAGCTTTTATATGATTGTCACTCATGAGAGTGCATACCTTCACCAAGGCCAATCAAGCAAAGACAGTTTCTCTTGTTCTAATAATATAGTGGACTGAAAAGAAAGAAACAACTACAATTAACATAATATTTTTTGTGGATCTATCTCTGTAACTATTATAGATACAGCAAAACTGTTTACATACTACTGAATTAGTGATTTGTGATTTCTAGTGCTTAGTTACTTACTGTATATCAGGGCATCTCAAATAAAGTTAACTAAACTTCCATTCTTAATCACTGCACAAGGTACATTTAAACATGGGTAAGCAGAGGAACAATGCTTCAGCTTTGTGCTACATTAGCAGTTTAACCATGGTTAAACTGACTACAAACAAACAAAAAATGGTTGATGGTTTATACAGTTTATCTTGTACAGTTTAGCAAATGGTCATTGTATAAGTTCTATAATACACTCCAAGGTGTCCCAATGTGTAAAAGTTGTGAACTTGTAATTCTTCTAAGTCTGTTATTATTTATCAGGACATCTCACTCGATCATGTATAACTAGAAAGGTGCCACTGGGCCACCTTCAGTACAGAAACAGGCGTTGTCCCTCAGTAGGCCACCTGCCTTTAAAATAAAATGGTAATTAATTTTACAAGAGCCATGCCTCACTAAGGATTTGTTCAAAATACTCTCGATGATTACTTTTGGAACACTGCCTCCACATTAGGGACCACCTGATGATACAGCCATATCTCGGGAGACGTACATTCAAAATAAGAACACAGGACAATTTTGGATCTGAAATTTGTACTTCAGTTATCTGTCGTCTTAGTAGTCCCGGTTCTGTGAGGTTGTGACTCCCAAAGAAAATCCAGAGCTTTTTCAGATGTGTCAGTTTGTAAAGCAGGCAGGTCTGAGTAAACTCACCTCGTGTCACCATGGGAGCGGGAGTGCTTGTCTGATGCAGCCATCACTCAAACACATGCATAAACAAACGCAGGCCTCTGAAGGCAAACGTTTTATGATCAGACTGGCAGAAAAGCACAGAATACGCAGACAGACCACAGACTTGGAGCCAAGAGGAAACTAGTGCAGGCACACAAAAGATGAATGCGCTTACAGCAGTACTAATTAATTATGGAGTAATAAATATACATCTGTTATTGCTTGCTAAACAATTAGAACAATATTTTTCTACTGTCCCTACTGTTAGAGAATGTCTTTAAGGATGGGAACAACCTCACCATAATAAAAGCAGCCCCAACTAACATCTATATTTAATTTGGGAAACTAAACTCTCTCTGGAAAGCCAACTTTTATTGTGTTCTTATTCTCCAGACATAGTTTTAGCTCGGCCATATTGTGTCTTGCTTTATCTACATTAACTTTCTCTTGGTAGATTTATCCACCCACGATTCTGGTTCCCTCTCTACTCCCCCTCCTCCATTTCTCCTTCTCCTTTGACATCTCTTCTGTTGCTACTGCTATCCTGCCTCTCCAAGCCACTCTCCTCCTCCTTACCTCTCTTTCTATTGGCTACGGAGCCAGCTTCCTGCCAGCCCCCCGGGGCTCATTTCCTGTTTGTCCTGGCGCAGGGGGCAACTCATCCAGAGAGACCAACTGCTCGGTCGCTGCCAGATGTAAGGACTTGGCACAGCTTGGCAAGCAGAGCCGGGTTACACCTCCAGAGACTGAAAGCAGGCAACTACATACATACACACGTGCACGCACACGTATTCACATACACACGCGTGCACACAAGCACACTCAAGCCAGTGTTGCCATCTGCCCTCTACAACTGTGGGCCACACAGTAATGTGATGTAAGATGATAAACGAGCTAGTTTAGCCTGATGTAATCATAAAGTGTGTGTGGTTAGGTGCGTGTGTGTAGTTGTACGAGTGTGTGTCTGCGTGTGTGTGTGATTGTGTGTGTGTGAAGATTGCAACTGGCAATAAAAAAAGTCATATTTGAAAACCTTCTGTTGGCTTAGTTTAATCACAAGCAAACCTGAGCTGCCGACCGCCAAAGACACTGCTGCGGGTTTTAACAAGATTTCACCATCCAAAGCTCATAACAACACGTGAAGTGGCAGAGTCATTATTTATAATTCACAGCAATTGTTAGACTAGATCTAATGAATCTAATGACTCACAATCTGGATGTTGAATCCAAATATGTCACAATCCCCTTTACACCTTCAGAATGACACGCGAGCGATACAGCTGAAGGCTTGACACTTAAAAACTAACACACGTTAGTCATAATTGAGACGTGTAACACTTCCACTTCCCTGCACCTCTGCTCATCCCCTACTCCCCCTCCACACTCAAGCTTCTGCAACAAAAATGTGATTTTTCTGCCATGACATTAATTAGTGTGATAACAACCATTGTTAAAGAAAAGTGAAACAATTTCCAGAGAGGTGGCATACATACTGTTGGATAATTAAGAATCGAGTCAACCTGGTAAGAGTGATGTCATTAACACTGAGAGAGCATGCACATGCGCACGCACGCACACACACACACACACACACACACAGATAGAGAAAGAAAGTGAGTGGGGGGAGAGAGGGAGAGGCAGGGGGAGGGGAGGGGGAGAGAGAGAGAGAGAGAGAGAGAGAGAGAGAGAGAGAGAGAGAGAGAGAGGGAAAGTGTGTAGTGTATGCATATGTGCATTAGAGAGAATATTAAAAAGTTATACTGAGGCTAGATGAAAGAAAAAGAAAACTATCATTATTCTTCTCCAAGTTGTTACCATGTGAACGTATCCCTACTTGTGGACATTCATTTCATGCGACTCGTCCTCATACTGACTTCATCTTTCTGGATCCTCCAACTGGATCACAGCTTAATTGCTGTTTTGTTGTAATGTTTCACTGTTTTTATGTCTTTGTAATTTGTCTGCTTCCCCACCGATGGCTCTTACTGCACACCTGGCCATTCGAGTAGAGGCCATTCTCTCTTTGCCTTTTTTCTTCCTTTTTGTTTTTCTTATGTGACACTTTTTTTTTTTTTTCNCTTTTTTTTTTTTTTCTAAGTGAGTTTTTCCTTGCTTAGGCTGAATCGGGAACCAGTGTGCAGGTCTATAAAGCCCTTTGAGACATTTTATGTGATATTGAGCTATACAAATAAACCTTACTTGAATCATCACCGTTTCTCCTGAAGCATGCCCCTTGATTTCCATAATTCTATTCAAATTCTACCTTTTAGATCAAAAACAAAAAAAAGCATGAAAGCATTCCAATGACAAATCATCCACTGTCTTCATTTCCAAGTTCTTACAAGTTCCTATGTTTTTTTCTTCAAAGTACTATTATGCTTGCAAGCGGTGAACTTCAGCCTCACCACTGATAAGGAATCCTTCAGGACGTACAATCTTCACAATCACTCCAAAATGTTCAATGTTCTCATCTTGCACTATCTACACCATAAACTGTGTGTGTACATACATCAAACAGCATACCCCACAGCTGTTAGGAAGATAATGTAAGTCCTTGACATCAAATGGAATGAAGCTATTAATAAGATATCTGCCCATATGCAGACATATGATGATCCACTAGCCCTGAGGTATGATGGTAAAAGTGTTTAATGTTAAAGCCACCATTGACACAATGCTGCCAATATCCCTTTTCACACCAAGTCCTCCCCACCACCACCCTTCACACTGGCCCAAAGCATGTTTGTACATCTGTGCATCTGTGTGATAGCACAAGTATGTGATTGTGTAAAATGTGTGATTCATAGCATGTGCAGCTAGTAGCATCATCACTTTTCCAGTACAGCAGATACAACTTTGGCTTGGATGAGCTTTTTGCATTCACATCAGAGGAACTGATGGGTCAGTAACAAAAAAAAACCTGGATGGTTCCTGACAGCACCTATCTTTTCTACCTACTGCAATGGTGGCTGCACATAATGAGCAATCTGCAAAGCACAGCAGAGGTAGGCTTTCCAAAATATCACAGCATGGCGGTAGGAAGGTGTGGACAAANAAAAAAAAAAAAAAAAAAAACATGCGGTGCTAATTGGTCTTTTCTAATGAACAGGGTGATTTACATTTAGTATTTAAGCTTTAGAAAAAGACAACAGAGGACAGTCCATCAAGCAATCCATGACACCTTAAAAAATGTGATCTAAAAGAATTCAGAACACAGAACTCTATTTTTCTGATCAGATTATGGATAAACAGGAAATATTACAGAGGTTTGTGTTGTTATTTTCATTTAGGGATCTATTTTGAAATTTATGTAATACTTTAATGTGTGTAAATTAACACATTGATCCACTTCTGCTCTCCCTTTCTGCAGCACTGCTGTGCATACTGAGTGATAACAGACTGTTTTAAGTTGAGCTTCTTTAAGGCCCCCCTCTCAAATTGCCCACTCTGTTCTCACTGGCAGGTGTGTCAGGTCTGAGCATGCAACACCCATGGACTGTGAAACACAGATGCTGGCTAAACTCACTAGACTCAAACTTCAGGAGAGCGTTTAACCACATCCGTGGGTGGGTGGGTAAGTTCAAATGTGTTACAGAACTACAGAACTGATCAAAACACAAAGATTTCAGGACAGCTGAGGACCAATGGGTTTGGTTTTGCATTTGATTTGCATTTCTGTAGGTGTAAACCTCAAGTTTTGCAACTTTGACAATGTTCAATACCTGCTTCCTCCAAAATTACACTCAAAAACAATAATATGCACTTTAAAAAAAAAATTGTTAAAATTTGAAATCTACAGACAGTTCTTAAGTTTCTTCTGCAAGCACATGAGAGCCATCTCTTGAATTCTGCAAGAGCTTTCTGTCTGGTATTAAACTTATAATATTATTGTTCTTAATGTAAAATGAAAAATAACACTTAAGTGAAAAGATTTTCCCTTTAAGTAAGTGTCTATATTCATGCAGTATATCCATAGAGCTGGACCTTCAGTGTGTGTGTGTGTGTGTGTGTTAGCATCTGTGTTGTCTCTTCAAGGCACTGCGCTTCTCCTGCATTATTTCAGAATAGAAAAAAACGTGTTATTTAGCTTAGTACAATTGTTGCACTTGAAGCACGTAAAGCTCAAAATTGCTGCTACATTTTGAATGGTTACGCAATAACAACAAAAGCCCCGAACAACACTTTATAAGCATTTGGTTGGGACTACACGTTAATATAGAGGTGCAAAGTGGACACAGGAGCTAACATACATTATGGGAATTTCTAAAGACCCATACAGTATTCATTCATGCTTCATGCATTTAAACTGTCTGTCCTGTCATAAATGACCGATGCTATGTCTGATTGCCCAATGCACCAGGCACATTTAGGAGCTGCAGGAAAGTTTCCAGAGACATTAGTGGCAGATCAGCCCATTAAATCATTAGTGTGTGTAATCTGCAGGCTTAGTTAGGGGAAGAAAACATTAGGCACATCGTAATAAGTGCACAATATGAATGGCAGCAGACAATTAAAACACAGAGGAAAGAAAAAAATGGTGCAGAATGGCAGTTGGGATGTCTTACAAATCCGGTGCTGTGCTGGAGTGTGAAAACGTTAATTACATGATTGTGTGTATGGGTACATATATTCACACAGCAGTATGAACAAAGGTGGATGTATAGATGTGACATACTGCAGATGTGCATGAATAATTTGTGTGAATGTGTCCAGATGCTTTGCACGTGCATGTGTGCATTTGTATACACGAATGAGTGTCTTTGTCTGAGTGTATTTGTTCACGAGTGCACACATATGTAAGTGATGCATGCTAATGTGTCCATATAAGTATATGTTTGTCTAGCACGTATGATGCAACTTAAAGTGCCCCACAAGCACCACAGCAGCTCCGTAAAATGACTGTTTCAATTGCCTCCAATTGCATCAGGTCAAGCAGAACGTGCCTTGCTGGTGACAGAATGATAAAACAGATTTTTTATTTTTTTTCCCCCCAGTCACATGGCTGACAGAGAGAACAAGAGAGACTTGGAGAAATCTGAGAACTTCAATTTATGGCTTTTTATAGTCAAGTAATTAACTTAATCTAAAAATATTCAATAACCCCCGCGATTATTCATGGAAGATAAATCACTTTTTGACAGAACTATTTCTCTGAATCATTTCGGGGCTCCATTGCTTTTTATCAGGAGCGATGAGAGAATCTCTGGTAAGAGAAGAAAATCAGATCAGGCGAGAAGCAGACAAATGCACAGCTAATGATTCTAAATTCTATACGTATACAATCCAATACAATAAATTCCACAGTTTCACAGCAAATGCTCTAAAATCGAAAGGATGGACACAACTGGATATAAGTGAAACGAACAGAGATTTTGTTAAATTGTGTCTCTTATTGCTCAGTGTCATAGTTTTTCCTTGTATTGATGAAAAAAAACATTGCTAATGCTCTGTTCCAAATGTCACACATTTTGCTTGTGAGAAATAACTGCATAACTCCAGAAATCACACTACTTAGAAAGACTGAAACACTTCCTCTGTGACATAGTTGTTGAGGTAATGTGATATATAATTAAACTCACAAGCGTACAACTTCTACTTTTATTACATGTTCTAGTACTGACTTGTTAAAACTATGCTTTTAGCAACTACAATTCATAGTTTGAATGGTGAAGGAAGCTGCTAACACTAAATACATTTGCATTCCTCCAGAATAGTTCACTATCAATACAATTACTAACTAGCTGCTGTAGATTTTCTTTAGTCGTTGTGAACTACACGCTTGTACAGTACACTACACACAAACATACATAATGAAGTGACATGATTATAAGAATAACAGTACAACCCCCAACAGTGCAACCAGACGATGATTCCATTCACATTACCGAATAATCTATACCAAACACCGACCAACACTCGCCCAGACTCAGTTTAACCATTTAAACCATATGAGAAATTGTGTGAATTCAGTTGAAGATTAATAAGAGGAAGTTCAACCAGCAGCACTATGTCCCTTCTCACCTCTGTCCCAAAAAGCAGGCCTCTTCAATAGTATAAGGCCAGGGCTTGGCAAACATTTAATGTCCCATGCAAGTTTAAAACAATACATTGCCTGGCATGGCAGCCCTATAGGTGTGACTCAAGTGCATTATTATGCATCTCACTGCAGTACTTGGTAGACTAGGATAACATAGCGACTCAAATACCTTCACACAGCCCTTCACACTGTGATGGGATCCATAATAATGGATTTTACCACTGAATCCAAATGATGAATTACCTTGTTACTGCTTCTTCATCCACGTGCACCTTGATTAAGTCACATTTGGTCTTAGTCAAATTTTAGAAAAATGAGGTGCTGCAAAAACTATGGAATGAGAGAGAGTTAGAGAAAGAAAACGGATAACCATCAAAAGACTATTGAGGTAAAGAACATGCTGCAGAAAAGACAAAGAGGGATAGATATATAGAGAAAGGTGGAGATCGACAGAGACTGAGGGTCAAAACCATAAGGCTGATTCAATTTCTCCAGTCCAAATGCTATTACTTAACCCCAGAAACATGGCGATTGCATTCTAAACCAAATAGAGTGGCGGAGACCAAGATAAAGCCCAGGAGGGCAGAGAGAGAAAGACAGACAATGTAAAAGAAAAGTGAAGAATGAATCTCACTCTGTCTGGAAGAAAAATAATGCCTGCATCAAATCAATAATCTCGCCAAATGATTAAAGTGGGAGAAATTAGAGAAAGCAAAAGTAGATAAGGAACACAGAACAGAAGACTGTTCCCATTGGATGTCAGCAGCTGTGCTCGGGCAATCACTTAGCAGCTCATTAGAGCTAATAAGAGCCGTTAATCAGTGTGAGACTTAGAAGGGGAGACTGGACAGATACTGGTCAGACCATAGATGAGAAGAAAGCCGATATTAGTTAACCGCCTGGCTAAGATCCACTCCACAGATTACTTAGTCCATAGACACACAGCAAGGAAGATAGATGATATGAAGGCTGACAAACAGGACAGGACAGGAGACAAGACGAGACGGCATGGCTCTGTGCAAAAACTTTTTGCTGATGATCAGAAGCAAGGCAGACATCTCATCATCAAGTTAACATTTAGTCGGTCACTCAAAAAGCTAAACACTTAGTGTGAAGGCATTCCAAGAAAACTTTTAATGTGAAGCAGCTGCAGGAAGTTTCTTATTTTGTACTGCCAGTATATAAACGAAACAACATTACATTACAGATCATTACAGATACATTACAGATCTGATAGCGCAGAGGAGAGCTAATCAGAAAACAGCGAGGCTCTTATCTTCCTGATGAAGGTAAGAACAAGAACACAGAGATGAAACAAAACACCTACAACAGCTAAGTTATACAAGAGAGCCAATCAATTTGCTGTCATGCCGAGACACAGCCTGGAGCGGACATGGATATCAATTTTTGGCCCTGCACCCTAGCAGGTCAGTGTATTAAGAACACAACGTGCCATGCAATGCCACACTGTGCCATGGCTAAAGCTTGCAGTACCGTGTCAATGAAAACACAACAGAACAAACGGCAGATGAGAGAGGAGGGGAGAGATAAATAAAAGACAAAGGAAGACAACGCCACAAAATATATAATGCTGAAAGGGCCAAAACATGAAGAGAACAAAAGAATCCAGCCAGTCACACCTTTACAGTGAAATGATGCTTATTGCAGGACACACGGTTCAAGCAGAATAGGAGAAATGTCGTGCTGCCTCGCTGAGAGTGAGGCAGCACTCACTTTATGTCTACGAATTTTTATTCACAGACATAACTGCCAGTGGAATTCTGGTTCGAAGTTTTCTTGTTGACATCAAGCCCATTTGGACTCGGCTATTCTCTGCACATAAAGATATCACCCACAGTCTGCGTTCAGCGGGTCCCCAGTCTGCACTCAGTGTTTGTGCGCGGCGCTGTGTTCCTGCAGGCGTTTCATCACAGCTGAACGACAGTGTGTTTCCATTTTCCAAGCTTTATCCCTGGGTGCTCCACCTATCCAGTCTATCTGCAGTGCTGCATCCCCCACCCCCAGCCACAGTGACTTTCTAAAAAGAGACATCCTTGCTCAGCAGACGCCTCTGTCCCTGTTGTGAGCCAGTGTATGAGGTGCCGTTCTATACAGTGATGTAGTGTCTGTAATCCTCTCGAGGTGGTACATTTGCACCACTTAGGCTGTCTGTTACTGCCAGTCCCTTTTAGCTTCTAACATTAAAGCCGGTCGACTTTTTTTTTTTTTTTTTTTTTTTTTTTTGCATTGGAATGGCCTGTCAGACTAAAGAAAGCATTTTGTGTTAATATATGTCTGCCGGAAACACACGTGAATACATGAAAAGACACTCATGAACAGAATAAGACACATAGAAGGGAGGGTTTATACTGGATGTCCCCAACTTTCTTCAAAAGCAAAACCTTTAAACATTTTGAGTGCTAGATTAGTGAAATATAATAAACACACTCTGGGGGTAATTCATAGAAGTGCACGCTAAATCAGAGCCACGACGGCTGAAGCTTATTCATAAACTTCTGTTGGAGTTCATAAGCACCCTGGTATCCCATTGCCGAAAGCAAAATTTGAGCTTCACATTTATGAATCGTTCCTAATTCTTTGGTAGAAACGCTGCAACTTCAAAACAAGAGATCTGAGGAAATATAGTAAAAACCATCAACACTTTTAGAGCATCAAAAATGATGAAATGATGAACAAAGAGTTGTGAAGGAAAACACATTTAGACACAACCAGGAGTCCCAGCACACACAGGAGTCGATAAGATGCTGGAGAAAGATGTTGTTTTGAGGACACTATCCCTGGAATTTAAAACATCGAAGGAAATAACATCTGTTTTGCCCAGATTTCAGCTTTTGTGTGATGGCATGTTTTATGACTGGCTTACCTGACTTGCAAATGAGGAAATACCATAACACCTCTTTAAATGCAAATGATAAAAGAGGCCAGTAACAGATGTTTATGAATGAGGGAGCTGTGTCTTATGAATTACCCCATAGATTCCTGCATGAATGCACACAAACACAGTTTATAATGCTCGGTACTCAATATTTTTGACAAATTCCAAGCAAGGCCTGCCAGTCTGTACAGGACAGCATAGCCATGAAAAGTCAGTCAGCCATTTTCAGAAAGGTTGAAGCGTCTGTACACATCTACCAAAGTCATTAACTGATGACAGTAAACAACATATTGTAACATGTCATAACTATGATAATGTTCACAGTCCAATTAACCTGCAAAGTTGACTTTATGGCTTCAACAGAAAACTTGGTGTCACATGCTTTGTAACCATGGGACTGAGACAAACATTTTTAACATACAATTGTTAAAAAAAAAATAAATAAATAAAGGTAAAAACAAGAAACATAATTTTTGCCAAGATGGAGATGTTATTTCCGAGAAGTTGAGTAAAAGTTATGCATATAACTTGAAAATGCGCCCCAGGCAAACACAAGCAGCCCTGCATAAGCAAATGCTGAAAAGCATGGATTTTAAGGGAAGTACACATTTCCTTGCATTTGTGAAAGCCCAGAGTAGTTTCTCAAGAAAAGCATGTGTCTAGGGATCTGAAAACTCTCCATGGTTTGAAAAGGCTAACTAAAAGGCACACATATGCACAAACACCCACACACACCAGGAAACTGCAGAATCTCCAGTTCCCCCATCGTTTGGGAACATTGCTCTTCTTTTTCACCATCTCTTCTGTCCCGTAATACCACAAGGAGAACATTTGGATTAGCTTTCTGACTTTGCTGATGGCTCTGCTCTGCTTTGGGCACCTTATTCGCCCTTTTAACTCCATTTGCCCCACGCTCTAAGTGAGCAAAGTTTACGCAATTTTGCTCGTCTAAACATCTTCTTTTCAAACCATGTTTCATAGTAATTCACCATTTCCATTTGGAAATGAGTCTGTGATCCATTCACAATAACATGCTTTTATAATTTAAGATACACTTAACCCTGAAGATTTTAAGTTTGTGCTCCTCCTTGAGGAGCCCTGATCTCTAATCACATCATCCTTCATCTTCTAAATAAACGTCTACGCTTGTCGACAGAATGGTAGACTTTTGTCTCTACTAATAAAAAGCCTCTTGATTTGAGGGTACTGCACATTTAAACCTGACCCTTATGAAAAAAATATTAAAAAATTGAACATTTTATGAAAGTATTCAAGGGCATCTTACTTTATAAAGTGACATTTCATGCACACTTTACAGTTCAGAACATAAGACGAACAGTGACAGGAAATACAAAATGCACAACAATAGAAAAAAGGAGCCAGATAAGACTGTGAAGAGAAAGATTTTTCATTTTTTCCCCAGATGGCATTTTTGGTCATTTGCTCGGATTCTGAGGCACGTTAGGAGCAAACAAACAAACAATTACATTTGTATATTTGCTAACCTTATCTTGTGTTATTGTAAATCATAATATGCCACACACCCCAAACTCCTTCTGTACTTCTGAAAACTCACAGCAGTCCACAGTCCTGTTTCCTCTTTAAATAACACTGCTTGTTTTTCTTTTTGTTCACTCGGTGATATGGATGGCTATTTTCTTCTCTAATGCTGGCTGCAGAACACCACCAGTTTTGACTTCTTCTGCTTCTGCACTCCATTGTTGATAAAAACAGCTCAGCCTTTTTCCATTTAGACTCCAAAAATTCACAGACAATAGCCCATTTGGGAATGTAGTTGCATGCAGTTGAAACTCAGGAATGTGAAGTTTTTGTGCCTTCACTGATATTACGAAAAAAATACTGAACTTTGAATAGTGTTTCATCCAAAGCCAGTTACTTTGCAAACCGCTGATAGAATGATGTCTAAAAAATGTGCAAGGTAACACAAACAACTTGAAATACTTCACAGACTGAAAACAACTGTTCTGATATTTTAGTATAAAATCATGAAAACAGGGATCTATTTTCAGTAGCATGTCTATTTTCATAAGGCTTGACTAGCCAAATTCTCTCTGAACAACCTAGCTACTCAATAAATACTCATAACCTGGCTTCCTCTATAAAGAAAATTTCGTAGAATAAGTCTCAGCCAAATGAAAATAACTAACAGGAAAAACAAGCACCTTTATACTCCCACCTCTGGTGTCAAAGGGAAATTGACAAGTTAAGCCGGCAAAGAAAACATAAATTATCTGCTTTAGAGCTCATAACTTCAAGAGATTGACACTAATATAAGAAAGATAAGTAATCCACGCCCCAAAAGTCCAGTGCACAGGAGGTGTGTGCGTGTGTGTGCTGTGTGTGAAAGAGAGCACAGCGGATGAGGCGAGATAGGATCAAAACTCGGATCAATGATGCAGAGGGAAATTTGTAAGGAATTAAAAGCTACTTCAATTTGCAAGGTTCTGGGTCGAAGCCCTAATGTTTATTAAAATGGCCCCTATTTTGAACAAATACACCTGTCTCTTCTCTCTCAATTTGTAAACTGAAATCCATCAAGGTAAATTCTTCAGATATGTCAATTGCCTGTCAATCGGAAGATTTCTGACTGTAAAGGGTCTGTGATGTAATCCTATAACAGAGATGCAGAGTAGGCAATGACCCTGTTTGTCATGTGTGCATCCACTGCATGATGATGCTATTCATTGACGCGCCCTTTGAAAGCGGACCGGTATAATGTAAATAATATAGCATGCTTCTAAACCAAACCATCAAACCACAAACAAAAATCCACTGTGAGAAAACAAGTACAGTCTCCCAGACAACTGGCAGACTGCAGACAGCACAAAATTACTGTTACTCACTAAATTACAGTATGCAAATTGTAAAAGCAAATCCCTGATTTTGAAAGTGACAAATTCAATCGTATCGTTTTTTCCGATATTGAATGTAAATGTAATAATAGCGTTGCAAGACAAATTTCAAACCACGTTCAGCTCGCAAATTTAATCCAAAGCAAAAGAAACTAACACTCTCCAAATGCAGAGCAGCGTAGATGGCTGCCTTTGAAGCTGTAACAAAGACAAATGCTGAGAAAGAAAAGGCAAATGTATGCCTTCTGCATACTTCTTCAGAGATAATTACTGAACTCTTTATGAAATCCTAGCAACAGACGTGCCGTTGCTAGCCACTTATTCCTACTATGAGAAATAAAGCTTGAAAGCGGAGGCTAGTGGTACTGTACATGAGGCCAGTCACCTCTTAGTTGACACAAAGGCAGGTTTGCTTGGCTGGGCTGCTTCCTGACAGCATGGCAGCACTTTCTGGTGGCCATTTACCCCCTCTCCACTCTCAGCTTTAGTTCTGCCTCTTCCACAGATGTTGGTCTTCTTTCTCTCAAAATCTCACCTGAGAATGCCTGCTTCAAAATACACTTTCTTGCCTCTTGCGCTCTTTCTCTAACTTGCTCCCTTGTTCTCATCTTTCTTCGGCATGGATCCATACTTAGACACTAGATGCAGATTACATTATGGATCTGCTGGCAGATCAATGGCCTCTCCACATTAAAGAAGGCCTGGTCCTGCTCCTTGGCCCGTCACAGCCCATCCAAGCCTTAATTAGATGACTTTTAGAGTTGGGTAATGGGAGAGATGCAACAATGTGGGAGATAGGGAGAAGACAAAAGCAAAGCAATGCCTCAATGTTGGGGCGCAAGAATGATGGAAATCAATTGCTCCTTAGATAAGAAGGAGCTCACCAGATTGCTAAACAGTCCAGGTGGATAAGCAAGTTTAGTGGTATTTTTCCACTAAATGGCAATGGGAGGGATTATCAAACAACGACTAAATGAAACTTTCCCATTTGGATTAATGGTAAGGTGGTGATGAAAGGTAACGAGTGGTTAGTGACATGGAGAAGAAGAAGGCCTGTTGTGAAGATGAAGAGGCGAGCAGACCAAGCCATCAAAAGGAAAATGAAGGGGGTAGAAGCTGAATAAGCACTGCAAGGCCAGACCGAGGCTGAAGTGTGAAATGGAAAAAGAAAACAGAGAAAACAGAGAGAGAGAGAGAGAGAGAGAGCCACAACTCCAATAGAACAGTGAGAGAAAAACAGCATAAGAAAAAGGAAGAGGACTGAAAGAAAATAACCACACAAACACATGCATGGGTATTTTGTGGGCAGCAGGCAGCCAACGTGATTTGACTGTCCCTTTTTCAACCTGTTCTTACAAACACCTGCTGAACGGATTTGTCCTTAAGCAACACTCAGAGTCCCTGCCAGCTACCGCGAAGGGGACAAGCAACATGGGTATCAACATGAGCATCAACATGGGTATCGTGGTATGGGTACCAGAGAATGTCAAAAGAGCAACAGAGATAGAATGTAGATAAATGACATCACAGAACAGAGAAACAGACAGACAGATGTTTGAAGGATTCATGAAGTAAAGTCTATCGGGTTCTCAATCAGCGAGCTGACTCACATTCTTATCTGCTGGCTGTCACTCAAATCACAAGACGCACTTAAACACTTAAGACACAAACACAAACGCACGCTCGGTAGAGGATGTGTTCAGCTGAGTGTGATGAACATTTTAAAAGATTAAACAAAAAACATTTGATAAAAGCAGAGGGAAATGGATTTGCTGTCACTCAGTTCCTAAAGACACACTGGTTTTGTGTTTGGTCGCAATACTCCTTGAAAGAAATCTGCTGCACACAAACCCATATTAACGTTCTCACCTACTGTGCATATCTGATTTGAACAGCTATTGCTATTGATTAAGGTATTTTGGCATAATCATGAGTAACCAGGTCCAGCTACAAGAGCCAATGCAGAGTCCATTACACAGCGGCACCTGTGCCTTTGAGCCAGACACAAAAGTGTGTACCCTTCCGTTTCCACACATACACACGAAAATGCAGACATACATACACATCTCTGTTATTACTCATTTACCTCATGTCTGAAATATGTGAGCAGCAGAGCTCAGCCCAGTGCCCAACTGAGCTTAAAGTACCCACCGGATCATAAACATCTGGAAAATATGACAAGTGCTGTGCAAATCAAACATACGCTGATTCTACAACTCCACGGGGAGTCAGTGGGAGACAATCCCAGCCATTATAATGAATACACAAGGGGGTAAATGGTTATCCCTTCAATATTATTCAGGTATTCATCTAACTTTAAAGGCAGAAATCTCTGTCTGTGGCACCAAGAACCCAGCACTGTATGAACAGCATATGAACAGAATTCGGCAGGTTCACTGATCAGGACCCAAGGACGTGCAGTGTCGCATGTGAAGTTGTTTAGATGAGCGGTTCTCAAGTTGAGCTGTACCAGTAAAAAGTAGTCCACACGGCAGGATACGCTCCAGGCGCGGCAGCAGGATACACTCTGGGCGCAGCAGCATATGCTCTGCTCTACAGGCACTTATGGCAGGCTGCGGCGCACACCATAAAGTCTGGCCCGGTCCGGACAGGGCACGTTTTCAACAGACACTGGACTAATTGTTTAAATATACAAATTGGCTTCAAAAGCTATTTCTATGGGGTAGCAAGATATCTGCACTGGCATTGCATTGATGAGAAAGGATATTTGCAAGGCTCTGGGTTCAAGCCCTGCTATTTCCAAGGATTTTGTTGTTTTTGACCAAATTTGGCTCTGTCTCTTGGGTTTCACAGATCGCTCTTTGAATTCAGAGAAGAAGAAAAAAAAAACTGACTGATTAAATGCAGGATAGGAAAAGCAGGTGAGGTGTGTATCTCAAGTGCCTGACATATAAACACCTTAGAATGTAACTCTTTCATTGCTTGTCAGTGAAGGAGCTGTTAAGTGTATGGCTTGTGTGAATGTAATAGTCTAGCTGTAACGCTTTCCGAGGAATTAGATTCTGTAAAACATCTTCATCCATTGGGTATCTTCATCCTACTTTTACCTGGCCTTCAGGAGCTGACTAACAAAGAAAGGAGGGTGAGATCAAGATACAGAGTAAAGGAATCAATAAAAATAAAAGAGGAAAGAAGTGCAGCAACAAAGCATCAGAGATTATATCCCACACTTCCTAGCCCTCCACAAAAGGAACAGAATTAGGTCCACCTCATAAAAATGCCGAACCTCTCCCTGCTTTGGCTCTTGCTCCATCAGAAAACAAGAGCACCTTTCAACAGCACAGCACATCAACCTTCATGTAAGATGCCAACAAGGCACCTTTGAAGGTTTGCTGGCTGTGTACGCTACTCATCAGCACATGGAGGAGCGCAGGCGAATAAAAAGACGAGATGAAGCTTTGAAGATCTGACAAGTCTGACTCGCGGAGAGAGAGGAGGGGAACAAATGTAAAGAGAGGTAAGGATAACAAAACACGAAATTACACTAGAAGAAAATGCACACAAAATGTACACAGAAAGGGATTCATTCCAAAATGTTGCATGTCAGTTTTAAAGAAGAATTACAGGAATATAAATGACAAATGATTTGGTTCTTTCACAAACATGTTGAAGAACCAATGTTAGAAGAAGAAGCTGCCACTTTTCAAATAGCAGAAATCTCATTTTGGAATATATGCGCTGGACCAACAGCCAATTACTGAAAACACACGCTTGTAAGTGTGCGGTCTATGATATGGACGATGAAAAGACGTGGGGTTTGTTTCTTTTAGTTAATATAGAATAAAATTGTGACATCACCCTTTCTGCAGGGGTTTCTATGACATGCATGTGGCCACATGATTGAAATCTTGAGTCACCTTAAGGAAGATATCTGGCAAGTGAGCATGTTAAGCCAGATTTATATTCTCCATCAAGGTGTTCCAGTGGTCCCAATGCACTGCGGTTAGGGTGCAGGAACTGGTTTATAGTTCACTGTAGGAACTATTTTATTGTCAACTCAATAGATGTGTTGTGCAGTATCAGGCCACGTTCTGTATTTATTATATAACCAAAAGTAATCATGTTCATGTTCTTTCATTTTACTTTGTATTGATGCCCATCTACAAATGTCTCTGTCAGATCAGAAAATGCTAATTTATTCAACATGTCTGAAAAGGAGCCTTTCTTTAACACGAGATATTTTCCATCCACTTTAAATAGCAATAATTCTTGAGGAGGTGCACATCAGGTGTGGCAGGACTTCCCACATAACTAAAGCTCCTGATATACAGTAGGTACCACAGCGTAAATCTGCCTTTAACCTCTGAAAACCCCAGGTTATTGAGGTGTGAAATGAAAGTCATTTCAGTGTGAAGAAAGGTAAAAACAGCTGCTGTGTCTTGCTATTTTTATTCTTCAAAATAAAAGACTTGGAGCTCACATTACAAACCTCACATTCTTGATTGCTGTCAGCTTTCTAGAACTTCCAGCTGTGACGAAAAGGTCATATCAAATTAGTTTCAGGATGTAAAACCACTTAAAGATGGAAATGTATTCCATTCGGTTCAACATCGGGATACTATCAGCACAACACCAATAACTGCCTTTGTGATGTGCTGTGTGCCAAAAGTAAAAACAGCACAGAGGTGCAAGAAAATCTCAGCTTTGTTCTTTATAGCGCTTGACTTGTCTCTCAGTAACCACAGACAGCCCAGAGTTCACTGGCTACTCCACAGAGCATTGTGGGTTCCACTTAGCAGCTCTATTTTGATCAGCGGCAAAGACATTTTGACAGAGCAGAACACAAACACACCAAACAGACACCGTGTATATGAAGTGTGTAAGAAGAAACTCATATCACGGAGGAGCATGCCAAAATAAAAGTGTGTGGTGGCTCTCACAGATCATATTCTTGTCCAAATAGCGTCAGGCCATGTACGCTTCCCATCTCTTTACTGCCAATTATCACCAAACCTCAAAAAATAAATGATTTCAGCAGACATGTCACGGTAGCCCAGGGGTCAAAGATGGGTACCATAAAACTACAATGCCCATTGTTCAAGTCAACGGTTCAAGACCGAGGACCACGATCAAATGTGCCCCCCCATTTTTCATGCCATTCAGAATGTATATGTGCACATTAAAACTTTGATTCTAATCTGATTAAGGCAATAATTAGATTTTTTTTTTTCAAATTTTTTTCAAATATCAAACATGTAAGCACCACAATCAGAGGGAAATCAGCGTCATTTGATGTTGATATACAGATTATCTGTTGTAAATCAATTTATTTAAGCATGTAAAAATCCATCGGCTTACAACCAGCGCAAGTGTTATGCACACACATCTCCTCATCTGGTGTATTTCCTCTATTTCCTGTCATACTGTATATATATTCAGTGAACAATGGAATCTTATTAATGCTATCCATATAGACTCCACCTTTTTGTCTTAAATGCAGTTCAGACAAAAATCTGATTATTAATGGAATGCAAATTCAAAATTATATTTCCAAGTACTTAATAACATCAAATTAGACAAATAAAATCACATGTGAAAACGCATCTCCTTGAAATGTTGACAATTTCCTTGTGTTTACAATGTCGCGAGAAGAAGTATGAGAATGAACAAAACACCCACTTGTGTAAAGGTGGCACAAAGTAAGTGCACACAACAGTGGGGCTCCAGAGAGACTGACATCCATACACCTACGCATGTCATGGCCACTCTATTACACACAGTGTAATCATAACCATTTAGCAGAATGCCATGGTAGGAGGAATACTTGAGCACATTTTAATATCAAATGGGATGAAATGCACAGTGAAATGAAGGGAGGAATGGACAGATGGAACTCTACAGCAGGGAATAGAGGACACAAAGCTACAGAATGGCCAGAAAGTAGTGAAAAGAGAGACTATTCTGTAACTGGAGGATTGCGGGATTGATTCCCTGTTATAAACCAGCAGGTAAATCCTACACAGGTCTGTAAAGAGGAGCATTTGCAGTAGAGGGACGGGTAAAAGGATGATTGAACCTCACATCAAAAGCAATATCCCATAGTGTGAAAAGTGAAAAGGAGAAATAAAGGGAGAGATGTCACTCACCGATGTATTCAAAAACGTAGACAACGAAGAATGGCGTGACCAGATCATTGATGCCTTGTACGTAGCCGCTGGCTGGGTGTCGGATGGCCCAAATGAACAGGATCCGTTCAAATATCTTACACACACACACACACACACAAGGACATGGTGTCAACAATACGTTGCATATTAAACACATTTACATTAATTATAACAAATATTAAATCACTAATGAACTCAAACTAGTTTAATACACCTAATTACTGAGCTATGAATATAAATCTCAAGTCCTTGTTGAAGTTCTTTGTTATGCTGCAGCACAGCTGCTCTAAAACTAATGTTTGAACAATCTAGTAGTAATAATGAAGGTAAGGAGGAGGGTCGAGGGACATAGATACTGCAGTACTACAGACTAAAACAGGCACGTTATGCTGAAGCAGATTTGCCAAACTATAATTCTGTATCTGAATACTACATTAAGAAATCTACTCTCCAAAGACTTTTGCAGATAACATCAACTGATATGCAAATACACAAGCATAATTTTGATATCTGCTGACATCTTACAAATGTATTCTCTACAGAAAATTACACTTATCTATGTACCAAGAAATATCATCAAGTGTAAATTTTGCACAGTGCGTGACATGTGGGAAGCAGGAGCAGAAATCGAACCAGGGTGAGTAAAAATGATGCATGCGTGCCAGGCTGGCAAAAAGGAAAACAGCTTAGCGGAGCTGAACAGGCGCAAATTGTTGGCTGTGGCAGGTTGGCATGCACACTACACTGAGTACAGAGTTTTAACATGTTCATTTACTAGTTTTAAACGTTAGTGACATTGCTGTACAGCAAGAAATGGGGCTGAAGCATGCAGAAACCACTAATGTGTAGCTGAACTGATGCTGATTCAGCAGTATGCAAATAGTTTTGATGTATGAATGATGCAAGAATATTATGTTTATTATAGTAAGGCTTGTTAGAAGTATGCACTCTAATGAGTTCCCTTTTTTATAGTATTATCTACGACACACCATTATCTACTTGTGGGTGTATTACAAGAGCTAAATTTGTATTTATAATATATAAATTATACAAAATATATTATATAGATTAATATATGCTGTCTGTAAAATTCAGAACATATCAGACATGGATGCAGATGAGCAGCGCTTTCTAAAGCTGAAGGAATTTGCTTTTCTGCTAATGTCTCTCCGTCAGCACAGAACACAATTCAAGAGCATTTTCTCTTCTGCACGCAGACAAACCCTCACTTTGAGTTTCATTCTCTGCTTTGTTTCTGCTCTCTCCCCTTCATCTCTCCTCCTTTCAGTCAGTTTGCCTCCGTCTCTCGCTCTCCCCCTCTCCTCCCTCCTCTCCCCACCTTTTCTGGATATGTTTTGCAAGGCAAACACTTCCATCTTCGTTATGGGTGGCTGTTTAATGCTGTCAACCCCGCTGAATTAGAGGAGGCTTGATGTTCGGCTTGTTTTTGTTGTGCGCAAATGGATTTCTCCAAAATACACACATACACGTACACACACCTTGCTGTGCCCCACTCATCTCACACTTTCTTATTTTCAGGGGAATGTCATGTTTCTGTCACTTTCTAAATGACCTCATAGCTCATTTTTTATGGGAAAAAACAACAACATCATTGTTGGAAGCTGGGCACACAGACCCCCATATTTTTTTTAAGTAATTCAATCACAGGTAACTAAGTAGGGCAGGACTGGTAAGATGCAACTCCCTTTGGTTTTCCCTTGCACCGTCTCCTCATACCTCCATCACCTGCCTCAGCACTCCAAACCTCCTCTTTCCTTATCAAAGGCCCATCCATCAAACGGCAACCTCAAAGCAGAAATGCACACAGAAATGCACACACAGTAGTGAACACACACACACGCCTGTGCCACTGCCTAACTCTTCTTTACTGTGGGCAAAGAATCCCATCTTTCTGGATTTGTGTGTGTGGGGGGAATGTTTGTACGAGAGGGAAAGAAAACAGAGAGAGACACCAGCTTCAAACGCTAAACAAAACATTTTGTCTTCAGTTTATCCGGAGCACACTTGGAGCCTAAAAGTCAGCAAACAAGATCACAGTAAAGCTCAAATAACTGAATATTCTCCTCATGATCTGAGGTATCACTAGGACAGGCAATCAGCTCCCACGTCTCCTGTGCTATGACTCTATGGCTCCATCCCATTAGCTCCAGTCCCTCTGGACCCCGATAAGGAAGTTGAAAAGGAAACCGACACAAGGAAATTATATCGAGTCAAAGCTCTATTCTGTGACATCACCCACAAAGTGAAAAGGGCTTATAAGGTGGTCTTGGAGGTAAAAAGCCTGTCTGATTCTCAAAAGATCATGAGCTCAGGCTCTTAAACAGCCTGTTAACACAGAGAATCCCTACTGGAGCACTCATTGTAAGTAACTCCTGTGAGCTATTGATGTGAAAAGCATCAGTTACATGCTTTAAATGAAAGAGCATATTTTTTTTAAAGTGGCAGACACTAAGGGCCAATTGACAAATTGTGGTCTTTCAGTCTGTAATGACGATTTGGAGACGTAAGTGAACTTTTTCTTTTCCACAATGGGAACTTGTAATTGCTGATTGCTGAGAGAGCAGCAGCATTCTTTACGAAAACACAAAGAACCCAAACATTTAGATAGCACTTAGGAAATCACTACAGAATTGCTTCAATACCCCTCTCTGCCTGAAATGGAACAGAATGTTGATTTTCTTTCATTTCCATGAAGTCTCTCGAGCCCCGTGAGAGGGGCGGAGAGGAAAAAAACATCTGAATGAGATGAATTGGAGGTGATTTTCAGGTGTGGCGGTGGCAAACACGACCATGTAAAAAGGGGCCTTTGAGCTGTACGTCAAAATAAACAGGGAGCACGCTGCGGGGCGAGAACTGGTCAAATGTGGTGAGAGTCATGGGTGGAGGGAGCAGGAGAGGTGAAGAGGAGGTAAGGAGAGAAATAAAGAGTAAATAAAGTAGGAGCAGAGGTAGGAGAGGCAGAGGCGCTGATTAAGAAATAGATAAGCTAACAGAGGTGCTCTCCACCTAGCCTCCTCCTCTCACTGACCTGATCTCTGATTCATTCCTGCCGTACCTTCCTGGCTACAACTAACAGCTCTGAATTATTTCCTGTACAAGGCAGGGCCATAGGAGGTGATACTGTGCGCAAAGTGTGTGAGTGTATGTTTGCATGTGGTATACTGTATGTATGATTTTATTCATAGATAATTTATTCACATTAGCATGTCTTGTCACATTCAGCATGCATGTGTTTTCTAAGTGTACGTGCATTCAGGTGTGCGCTCGCCACTAAAGTCTCGTTATACGTGCGTGCGTGTATTTCAGAGCATGCTAAAGCCTCGTCTGCATATTCTCTGTTCTCGGATTCTCAGGCCAGCGGTGCCACTTGTGACAGGACCTCCCAGAAGCGTCGTAACAATAAGATCAACATCATCCCATGCAGACCGTAATGGAATCAACTAAATAGACGTGTTAAGTTGTTTAGGGAAATTGTGCAGATCGTCCCTTAGGCCTGCTGAGCATCTTCTTTAACACATGCCAAGTATTTTGTGCTGCAGCAAAACAAAACTACATTACGATAAACAGAAGGATTCAGCATCTTGGTCCAGTGCAGTTTATTTTCCTAATGCGCCCTAACTGCCAGTGACCACTGTCTTATCACATCGAACGCTTAAGAGCTTTTTCAGATATTTACTTGCTACATCCCCTGCAACACGTTACCAAACTGTAACAAAGAAAAACTTTGCTCAGTGGCATAATTCCACTATGAAACAGGCATCTTAAAAGCTTATTTATGAGAACTTTCCATGCAGTTTACAGTGAAGGGTTACGCGTTTCATATTACACGAGGCTTCTATATTTTACTTTTATTTTGGTCTTCAGTGAATCGTGTATATGTTTATGTGTGCATGCCAGAATATGCAGCATGCAGTAGCAAGGGTTTTCCCTTGGGTTCAAACTCCTTGGCAGACCGAAAAATCACACATATTCAAACATCTTGAACCATTTTTAACTCAATATTTTTCATTCTGGATGTAGCTTTGTTGTATGCCACTTAGATATCACAACTGTATTTATGACTAATGAGACACCAACTGACACCATTAATGCACATTAGTACAATTTACGTAGGCCTATTTGTTATAAGAGGTGTGTGTGTGTTTATGACCGTGTGTGTCACAGGCAGGAATTCTAATCCTAATCCTTATTTACTGTATTTCTGTCTGTCACACAAATGGTGATACTGCCAACTGAGATCTGCCGAAAAGTAGAGGGAAAACCCTGCTAGGTGAGGTGGAGTGTGTGCAGCAGGGAAGGGATGGGGNACCTCTTGGACAGAAGCTTGTTGAAAGAGAGGAATAAGAGGATTAGTTCTCGGTATGTCAATGTGAATCTGCAGGGAGAAAGAGAGAAAAACAGACAAACAGAAGCAACAGGCAGGTTAGCACAGATTTTGCCATCACAGACAGTGACAGAGAGAGAGAGAGAGAGAGAGAGAGAGAGAGAGAGAGAGAGCGACTGCAATAGTTAGTGGATTGTATTCTTGATTGAAGGCAGGCTGGGGTTTTTGAGGTCTGAAATGCATGGCAGCGGTAGTCTTTGTGTTTGTGCACATCTACATATATAGAGCTGTATGTGCTTGTGTGTACATAAATGTGTGTATAAAAGTTATTAGGGGTAATTTGCTTCCACTGGTGTCAAAGTAAAACGGACATTTAAAATTCTCTGTTTAAGAGCTCCACACTTTAAGAGATGAAGTTCAGAAGAATAATTCCCAAATGTCTGGAAGAAATGTTGCAACTTTGAAACAAAGACAGTCGTGTGATGCTATCTGCGCTTACCGACACGCTAAATCTGGCACTGTGTTTTATGAATTACCCCCCTCCCGTGGGTCTGTGTATTTCTGTCTGAATGTATCAGTTTAATTTACTGCTCAGTTTGTGTGTGTGTTGATACGTATGAATGTGTGTAAACACTTTTCAAGCCACCAACATTTCAGAGTGTCTAAACCCACACATGAACAATATGACAAGCAGACAGATCGGTGCAGAAGGGAGCCAGGCGGCTGCAGGACAAAGGCTGGAGCCAACTGAAATAGACCAGGCCGGACCAGACTGTTGGTGTTGGTGTGTATGTGTGTGTATGCTTGCTGCAGATAGGAGTGGGAACTGTGTGATACCCACGCTCCGGTCCATCCCGATCCACCTTACCTCTGTCACCTTTGGCTGCAGCACCAAATGCTCAGGGCTCATCCTAGGAATGTCTATGTGGATCTGACAGCAACATGGGAGAAAAAGGTATTAACCCACAAACACACACGTATACACACAGACACACACATAGCAACAACAACCACTGCAGAAATCACTTCCAACTCCAAGCACTTGTCCTCCAGCTACAATTTATAACCTGGACCTGTGTTTAACCAAGATTTCCTCAAAGGTTTTATGGAGGGGGTAAACTCAAAAATAGTAACAAACTTCCTTTCTACCATTCAGCCCTCATCTATAAGATCCTATTTCTCCAAAATATTGCAACAAAAGGTGCACATATTGTTATCAACAGTGCATTGCTCATAGATGTGCCACTACAGCTACGTTTCCTGCCCTCATGAGTCCAGTTGTCCACCACTTTGCACACACAATAACTGTACTTTTAAAGCAACAAATTTGCAGAAGTGATCCTGCTGAAGCTGGATCTGTACCTCAGAGTTCAGCCCCAGCAAGTAAGCAAGTGCAATTCTGCTCTTTAAACACGATTCAATTTGTGTCCTGGTTTGGAACTTGGAAAGCATACACTTACCTGCGACTTTTGTGTGCTTGATTATAACTAGACCAAGGTTCCTGGCCTGAGTCCGAGACTCTCCACTGCCTCACAGACTTTTACGCAGAGGAATAAATAAGGGTACTATACTCAAGTTCAGCACCGTATCTTGAAACCTCTGCACATCAGTCAGCATTCTAGCAAACTGATAAGAAAATTCCCTCTTCTGAGGAAAAAAACATCACTTAAAGCTCTACAAAGCTGCATTTTAATATTAAGACTGAAACAAATGACTCCCTCTAATGTGATAGCATTGTTAGTACTGCTGACCCCACTGAGAATCAAAATCTGTCTTCATGCAACTCTAAGCAGCTTGCAGCCACTTTCAATTCATTGTTCATGGTTCTGGTTCGCTGGTCAATATGATTGAGGCTCCAGCACATTTGGGCTGCCACAGACAAAAGTTGTGGTACATCTTTTGGAAATTTTATCAATCCAAAAATGGTGCTAGATCGCAGTATGAGACACGTCCACCAACGGCCAAATTGGTGCTCTTGTGACACTGTCAGAGAAATTCAGGGCCAAAATCTCACAATCTGACTGCTGCTACAAGCCATATTTATAAACTGGCCAATAGTAATTATTGTAGGAAATGACTAAGAACACAGGCGGCCAAACTTTTAGTTTAAAAAAAAAAAAAAAAAAANAAAAAAAAAAAAAAAAAAAAGGTTTCAAGAGCATGTTGCTAAGATATCTGTTGTCGGACTACACAAATTCTTTTGAACTGTCTTTCAACCAATAAGTTACCGGGCTGTTCCTTGTTTCTTCTGTGAGTTCAAACAAGAACAAAGCTTGATTTTTGTTTTTTTTTTTTTAAACCATTTCTCTTGGGCTACAACAAAACTTCAGAAAGCAGGGAAGACAAACTGGGACTTCTTCACAGCGGCTCCATCTGACATGCGTGCGTGCGTGCGCGCGCGCACACACACACACACACCTTTTGAGCAGATGCCATATGCATATCAACACAAGAGAGAGAGAGAGAGAGATAGAGAGAGATGGACACATAGAAGACAGACAGAAGCTATGAAGGCAGGCTGATAGACCATCCTGTATAAATACACACAAGTACACAAACCAAGACATGTACAAAGACAAATGATCACATATAAACACACAAACACAAATGCACAAAAAACGCAGTGCTCACGCCATCAAAACAAACGGTGTGCAGCTGTTGGCCTATAGAATTTGACAGAAAAGAGGTCTTGAGACACAATCCAAGCAATCATAAAACAAAGTACACCAGCTTTTCTAGACAGCACTAGAGAAATCAATGAAAAATTGTATAGAATGTGAGTAATCAGCAATTTTACTATTGACAGCACACTAATAGTGATGTTTCTTGAGGTGAATGGGATGTAGTGAAGTGTAAAAATGAACAAGTCTGTGGGGAGAAAGAAGCTTGGGGCTGATTATCTCTGCTCTATGAACTGAGCTTGATCACAACAGGTAACAACAGGTAGACACACAGGTAGACAAACAGGCAGACAGAGACAGACAGGCAGACAGGCTATGACTACAAGAAGACAGAAAGACAGAGAATGAGATAAAGTATGGGAAAACATTTTTGGCCAGATATTTGGTGGTGGCAATCATGTCTGCAAGGTCCAATCCTGTCTTTCCAAAAAAAACACAGTCTCTCTGTCAAACACACACGCACACACACACAAACATATACAAGAGCTGTGCATCCTGGGTTTGCATTACAGGAAAACTTTGTAAGTGGAAATGGAACCTTCTGCAGTCTGTCTCTCAGTCTGGTCACTGGATGGATGTCAGAAAACGTGAAATGTGTAAGAAATGTTTAAATGCACAACAAGATTGATTCCATGTATGTGAGTGCATGTGTAAGTGCATGTACCTGTCTGTACGTGTCCTGATGATGCTCCTCGTTGCGGGAGTCGTAGTATTGCTGGATGAAGCCAAAATATTCCTGCCTCTTCCTCTGTAGGACGCTCTCTCTCCTCTCAGCGTTGGCAGGCAGGTAACCCTGAGAGAGACAGAAATAATCAGAGAAAGATGAATACAAAAGAAAAAATTCCCATCAATTTAAAAATGACTTCATCCTCCAGTTTTAAACTTTTTTTTTTAAACACCAGTATATCACTACGTGTCACATGCACACTAACTTCCATCACTCACATTTGATGTAAATCTAAGCTGAATACCACATATTTAATGTCTGATATGTGAGCCATATATCAACATTTGCAAAAGCCGGTAGCATTGTGCAGATACAAGCACAGGCCCAAATAAACAACATTAGCAATTAAATGATAACAGTCTCCAATCTAATACAGCTGTCTGCTTATAACACACAGACACATGCAGATTCTTGTGGGTTCCGCATGGGACTCATTAATTCAGCTCCAGAGACATCTTTTAGTTTTCAGGTTCGTTTTTGACGCTACACGGTTGTTTTGTATTACATCTCTGTCTCACTCTCCCACTTATTTGTTTGACTTGAAAATGATTTACAGAGCCTTTTTTTTTTTTTTTTTTTTTTGCAATTCATTCACAAATTACACATGATCACCCAGGATTACACACTCTGAATAAATGACAAACTTCACTTTGCAAATTAAAGTTTCTTCTATTTGGCTAAATGCATTCGGTCACTTAGGGGAGTTACTTTTCAGCGTGAGTGTGTGTGTGTTTCTGTACTTACGGGACTGCGAGAGAGTTAATGCGAGCATGTATTTATCTAAGTGTGTGTCCTCATTGTGCGGTCAGGCTTATGCAACAAGGAGAAAGTCAACTTAAAACTCAACAACAAATCCACAGTCTATTAAAAGCTGGAGCCGGGACGAGGCACTCTTAAATATTCACAAAGTACAAGTCTTCAAAACTCAACGCCAACATCACTGGAGGCTCTGAAAACTTGTCCCCGTGATGAAAAGCTGGCGCGTCTGTGCTAAAACTTAACCAGGCCACAACCTTCTCGTGATTTATCCCGGCACGCGTGTGTGTGGGTAATCCACCAGCTGTGTCTTGCATTTGTTGTCAGACAAATTAGACACTTCAAAAACTTGATACATAATTTAATATAACTCTCGAATTACTCTAACGCTTCCACTTTACAGCCGTGTCCTCCAAGGTTCCTTCACTTGAGACTACTCAACTTAACTGGATTAGCCTGGATCAGGTGGGCCTATGTTAAAGGGCCATACCATTTTTTTTGCATATTTGAGTCTGTTACATTACTGCCAGCCATTTTCCAAAGTATGCTACTAAAGCGGTACATTTTCAAATTATTTTTCCTACCTTCCAGGCAGCAATTTGTTTTCAGTTCATTCAGTATGCTACCTGAAACAAGCTTGTGATAGGTAATCCATCACAGCGAACCAAAGTTACTTAATTTTTAGTGTTCTGATGCAGTTAAAAGCGCAACATGCTCAGAGAATTCTCCAGGGAATGTCGTCCCAGAAGAAGAGACTGTTTTTACAAGAGAAATTAAAACGGCTGTGCCGGCTACATTTGGCCATGCATGCCAGCAAGTGAGATATTGAATTTTTAGGTGGGTTTATCACCTGAACATTTGAGTTTGAAAGACTAGAGGATTTGGCAGAATAACGCAAAAACTAAAATATGGTTTTATGCTTTGGAAAATGTTTGGCAATAACATAATAGTTATGCAGGTTGCATTTCTTGGGCTTAAACATGCAAAACTATTGATTGGTATGGTCCTTTAAAAGTCTCAGTATGCTTCAAAAGAATGAGGCTGCACAATCAGAGAACAAATATTTATATCTATATTGTATATTTCTAATGTATTAATGGGTTGTAAATGCAGACTGTGAGGGAAGTAGCTAATAAGAAAGAAAAAAGGGAGTTTGAGAAACAAATTAAAACCTTACCAACTTTCAAACCTCAACACACTGGCCAATCGCAGCATAAAAGTTACAAATTTTGCCCAATTCCACAGTCAGAAAGAGGGTTTCTTAAGCTATCTGATGATCAGACAGGCATTTTGTTTGAAGCATCCTGAGGCCTTAGAAGTGACTTCATTGCTCGGGTTTGGCGCTTGAACTGAAAATAAAAGGTTATTTGTACAAATGGCAATTCCATCTGTCTCACAGTTCAGGGGATGAATCCAAGCAAGATTTTATCAGACTGGGTTCACAGAAAGCTAAAGAGTTGGCGCTCAAATTTTGTCTTCAAAGTTTTCTTTTGTGGAGTCTGGGTGACAGACAGGTGCTGCACTCTCTTCATCAATCTGTCTCTCTGTTATCATCTTCAATTTAATGTGAGCACTTTTCTGAGACCACATTTGGCTGCCATTCAGACACATCTGAGATAAACTTTCTTCTGTCTAAAATCCAGACTTATTTTAATGGAAACTCTGTCAAACGAAACCCATCTACCTCCGCCAACAAAGACAGCCAGAACATGCAGGAGGCTGTCTGAAAATATATCAGGTCTTGAAAGGCTGATGGTGACTGTGTACATGTATGTGTGTGTTTGCTGACTCCTGTTATCTGTTGTTGTGGAGGTGGGCTGCCAGCTTTTAACACACAAGCAAGCAAACAAGAACAAACACACACAGCCAAATATCATTTCTGGGGCAACTGTCAGGAGGAAAATCAATAAGTGCAACAACAAAAAGTTTTGTTTTGTGTTTTTAAATGAGTAGTTCTCTTTAAATCCAGTTAAAAGCTCTAAAGAGACGTCTGAAGAGTCAAGGGACTTATTTCCTGCTTCAACAACAACTTTGCTTGCTGGCTGCATGTACATATGCATTGGCAAACACATACACAGAGTGCGGACAGTCAGTTACGCAAATGGTAACTGGTAAATCCAAATACCGCGGCTCAGTACGCATCTGTGTTTTTGACATATGCAAACACACAACTAACGTCACATTACACATTCTCTGTCAGTGAACCCAGTTTCCATCCTCTGCAGCACCTTCATTGAAAGTGTTATCTCATTCTTTTTTATCGGTAGGTTTCAGTCACTAAGCCTGAAAAAACAAAAACATGGATCCGCATCAGCCTTTCATGAGAGAGGCAGACTCCTTCCTCATCGAACCTTCCTGTCCCGTCTACCCGACTGCTGTTTCTCTATCAGTCTGACCGTGCAGGCAGACGGTCACATTTGTGCCTGAAGCCATTAGACTAAGCAATGACTGGGATTTTTTCACAATCCTGACCGCCCAAAATTGCTCTCACTTCTCTGCCAAGAAGTCCATGCGTCACTTGTTGAAACGGCTCCATATGCAAACAAGAACAAATGTGCGTCCCCACAAACAGACAAAACATCCCGGGCTGGCAACAAAACACACTGGGCTCCAGTGTTATGTTATGTCCACTCTGCCAAATGAATGAGCAGAGAGAGTGTGTGTGTGTGTGGTGAAGGTTAATAGACAGCTTAGTGGAGGTCAATCACACTGCAGCTACGTTACTGCTGTATAGGAACACACACACACACAGGGATTTAATAAACAGCGAATCATGCCACTGCAGTTAATTGTGTCTTACTTTTTATGGTAATTTTACTTCATTGCTAATAATCGTCAACTGTAGGATTTTGGCACCTTGAGATAATTCAGCGTGTTCTGTGACGTCAGGACAATGAAATAAGTGACTCATACGACCTCGTATGAAGGCTATTAAATGAGTACAGAATCTTGTCAAGTAACTGGCATCAACATTTCAGTCATAATTGTTCATGTTTTAACAGGAATTGTTAGTTCCAAAGAGACAGGTAGGAGGAGAGAAGAATAAAGTGTGATATATATATATATATATGGTAAATGTCCCAATATACCGCAGAATATGTAATAGGAAATGACAAAAGAATACTGTAGTTCACAAGAAAGTTATTTTTATGTCACTCCGTGCCAGTAGTCAGTTGCTGTTGTTTATTTAGCAATTTAAAAAAAAAAAAGGCAAAGAAGATGGAAAAGGAGATGGTGTTTTCCTCCTCTAAATCAGAATAGGAAGGAAGATGGAGGATTCCCTGTTCATTCAACACGGAGTTTGACAAGTGGCTCCATCAGCAAAGGAAGTAGGAAGTTGAGTTCTGCTTGCTGATCTCACCGGCGATGCAAACAGCCATGTGATATTTGGACCAAGTACGGCCAGGAAAAGGTATCAGAAGTAGAAATGACCAAAAAAAAAAAAAAAAANAAAAAAAAAAAAAAAAAAAAGCCCCAAAGGGGCCCTGCCCAAAGAAAAGTGAAAGCGTCTGAATCACCGTATCTTGAGCCTGGCAAGACAACTTTTTGCCCTGAAAATTGTACTTTGTATTAAGTATAGTGCGGCCTTAAAGGATTAAACCAGTGATTTTGCATGTTTAATTCCAATAAATACTGCCAGCATACACATTACCATTTTCTAAAACATGAAACCATATTTTAGTTTTCCTGTTATTTTGCCAAATCCCCTAATTTTTGAAAATCAAACATTCAGGTGACAAACTTGCCTTAAAACCTGCAAACATATACATCTGAATGTAGACAGCATGATCGTTTTTAATCATCTTGGTAAAAAACATCTGTTACTGCATGTCTTTAAATTGTGCACTTTGCGTGCAAGATAACGAGCGTGCTTATGCTGCCTGAACCTGAGTAACGCGTTTTCATTTCATCTGTGGTCAGCTGGTTAGAAAAAAAGAGGAAAATGCGATTGAGAGAGAGTGAGAGAGAGAGAGAGAGAGAGAGAGAGAGAGAGCGAGAGATGGCAGAGTGGAAAAGAAGCATAAATGCATGACGGCTCTGTGTGACTTGCAGATGACCCCAAACATGGCAGCGCAGAGCTTCCTCCTGCCTGCGTTAATCAGTCTGCATGACGATCATCTCTCCATTATTCCTTGCATCAATCCACTCCTCAACCCTTCTAATGGATCTTTCACTTCAATAAAACAGCCAAACTCTCCATAAAAAAAGACTGAAAATATGCTTGGGGAATCCATTTAGGAATTTAAATGAATATATATTTTTAGCAAGCCTCCTCACAATCTAAATTGATTTCTACTTAGCACATTAACCTTTTAAATACAGAGGCGTAGTGTCCTCGTACAGGTCCGGGAAAAGTTGAACAAACAAAAGTTTACTTCTTTCTAAAATGCTTCTGTCTGTATTTATTTCTCCGTTTTACACTTAGTTTAGCACAGCCAGACGACATCTGGCAAGCACAGTTTTTGTTACAACATTGAATCCTGGAAAGAAACACTCAGGAATCGATTTGAGCACAGTCTGAAACACTCTGATCAGTCAGTGAATGTTTAGATGATAATGTGATTCACCACATTACAGCCGCAAATACAACTAGTAAAGCTGCATTTTTGTACACACAAAATAAAGCATTATTTTAGTTTTACAACTACATGGTCTGTTTTATTCTGCGATTTATTCTGAGAATGACATGGTAGATAGTTTTGTATGGATTTAATTATGTTTCTCGAGTAGTTGTATTGTTTTTGAAGACTGGATGACTGACGACAGCCCATTGAGTGATGCATTTGATTAATCAGGCACAGGAAGGTTTCGTGTTTATGTCAACCATGAACCCACTTGAAATGATGCCTGCATCAATCTGATTCATCCATTCTTTGCCAGACCACACCGAGCAAAGTAAAATTGTGAATTGTGGGTGTACAGAAATAAGTCCTATATTTGCATTTTTTTTTTTTTTNATTTTTTTTTTTTTTGGTTTGACAGCTACACAATGTTTTCTTTTTTTTAACAATATTTTACTACCCTATGGTAGTAAACTATTTACATCCATTTTTGTGTAGTTATGAATGTAGTACAACCCTAACATGAATGAGGTCTTCATTGTGTCAGTGAGAAAACGTTGTAGCAGCTCAGAGAATTGAGGTGTAGCGTGGTTTAATATCACTTGTGAATCGCTTTGGAGTTTCAGTTTCTGATAGTACAAATGTTAGTTAACAAGTTCATATATTGAGATGTTTGTACTCGGGTCTTATGGGGGTGGTGCCCGCATGTCCCTTGCCTTGTCCCGCCCCTTTGCTCTCTGGTCCGTGTCCCCTGCCGCGTGTCGGCCTGCGCATGGTGGGGCCAGGGTTTCCCGTGGGGGCCTGCGTCCATGCTCCTCTCCAGCTCTCCTGGGCCTGCGGGCACTTCTTGCACTTCCGCAAGAGTGGCAGATCTGTGTGGCCCGGGGGTGCGGATGGGCGCCTCTCTTCTGGCCTGGGTCCTGTCCATGGTTCAAGGGCTTCTCTGGGTCCAGGGAGCCTTGTACTCGGGGTGTCACTGCAGTTGTGGGGTGGGTGTCTGTCTGGATTCTGTGCAGCTCAGATGGCCTTCTGCTCCCTTTGAGGCATTGGGTCATATTCCCGATTGAACACACTGGGGCTGAGCTTTGACCTGCTGAATGTGCCGTGTTCACAGTGGGTTTGATGTTCTCGGGATCTGAATGGACCTGATGGGCTCAGTGCATGGAGGAGTGACACAACACTAAACACTAACCACTAAATTGCTTATCACTGACATGACTTGTTTATCTTCCTGTTTGTCTTTGTGCTTCTCTAGTGGTGATGTTCCCTCTTTGACAGGCTAAAACTCTTAGTTATGAATAAACATGAAAGTGTAGTCCTACAAAGAGGGCTGGTGGTGACACACACAAGGATGTGATCTGTCTGTTGCAAATTATGTATACTTAAATTATGTATACTTAATGGTGTGCCAGTTGTGCTCGCACTAGAACCACATATACAGACAGGTTAAAAAAGAAAAAAGAAAAAAAAAGATACTTGTACTTAAATCTCTGATAAATAATGACAGTTTCTGATGTGGAAATATTGGAAAACACTTGCTCAACTAATTCCAGAGATTTGTTTTTACTCGTAGGCACTAGCTTCAGAACTGGAGTTGGTCTCCTGGCGACGAACTGTGGCAGCCCAATGCTTCCAACTGTTTCGGTGGGCAGTGGAGACAATCTTTGGCACTGTCCAGTGGAGAAATGGAAATAAAGAGAAAGCAGAGAGGAGGCGTTTGCGGCAACCTTTTCTTACTCTTTAGGATTGCAAGACACATCCTAAAGTGCTAGCATGGGTCAAACAGATACAACAAATAAAAAGATTCTGCATCTTTCAACACTGTTTCCTGGATCTATTTTCAAGATATGATATGTAATGTTCTGTCGGATGCGAGGCGGCTCCAGCGCTGTGCACACAAATACACGGTGATCACAGAAGTTCTGCTCAAATGAAAAATAAAAATAAAAAATAAAAATGATAAATCTTTTCTCTCAGGCAATATCATTACTTATATACCCAGATACATCTCATATAACCCTTCAGCCCTATCAATATTTCCCACAGCCAGTTAGTTTTCTTCTTCACATTTAACAGCCACACTTCATTAGCAAATGTACATATTGCCACAGGCTGACATTCTTTCACAAAGCAGAAAAAGCCATTTAATTTTCTCGCTTCTCCTCCGGGCTCTGACAGCGAGCGCTCTTTAAACAAATGAAATAAAAGGGTATTATTTTTGAAATAATAGAAAGTTCAACCGGATGTGTTTCTGAAGCCAGGGGCAACCTGTGGCACTTCACATAGTAAAAGGAAGTAGAGAGTCAAATTTCTCTCTCTCTCTCTCTCTCTCTCTCTCTCTCTCTCTCTCTCTCNTCACCCTGGTGTCAAGAATTTTTCTTCCCTTGTTTCTGCTTTTTAATTTCCACACTGGCTAATAACGGCGGAGACAGTGATGTACGATTGGTGTGGCACTGAGGTAAATGCACGGCGTTGAGGGAGCATTACCAATCACTGACCGCAGTGGGAGAAGTTGTTTCTCGTCTTTGGCAGGTAAAGAAGAGCGGAGCTCAAGATGCCTGCTGGAGGGGAGAGAAAAATCAAATAAGTTGCTGCACGCCGGTGAGCAGGAGAAGGGCACAAGGGACACGTGAAGTTTTATTAGGTGCCTCTGCCAAGTTTATGGAATATAGCGTGGGCTGTGAGTCTGAGCATGTGCATTTGTACGTTTGTGTGTGTGTGCCAGACGCGGAATAGATTTTTCGAGCCTGATCCCTCCTATCTATTTCTCCACTGGATTGTGCCACAGATGGGACTGAGAAGGCAGTCAAGTGTTATGAGACTTCATGAGATGTGAGGGCTATAGGCACTGCCTGCCTTTAAGCTTTAATCCAAACTTTAGATTTAATCCTGGGGTAATTCACACGACGCAAAGATCTGAATCTTAAGTCTGCACAGTCAAAAACATCCCCTACATAAGCATTAACGTGTCCTGGAGACAAATGTCCTCATTGCAGACACGAGTTGCACTCCATTATGCTGGATTTCAACTTGTTAAAATCTCATTTCCCACCTGTCTGTGTCCATGAAAGAGAGAAACAACAGATAAAACATTACGCCTGTTGTGAACCATGTTAAGCAGCAGCTTAGCATTCAAAACATGTCCAGAAGTTGCAAATTGAATGTTCAAACTGTCTCTTAAATGACAGAATCAGGCTCAAGGAAGAGTCAGTGGTTGAAGAGGATTCTAGTGAGGAAGATTCTGGTGAAAGAGGGACCATTTATTTATTTATTCCTCCTCAGTCTCCTTTCTTTTTTAATGTATTTCATTCAGTTTTTGCTTCCTTTGTTCCTTTCATTTCTGAATTTGGTTTCTTTCCTTCATGCTTTTGGCATTTCTTTCTTGCTTCTTTACCCCCCCACCCCCACCCCACACANAACTTCCTTGTTGTTGGTAGAAAAGTTCCTGCATTCAAATGTATTTATGTCTTTGTAGGGCTGGACAATATAAATGATATATAATCGCATCCCGATATAAAAAAATCTGTGACATAAAAATGAGGACATCAATATAAAGTCAATGGAAAGTAGTCTTTGAATACAGTAAGTTCATGACGGCTCAAACAACCAATAGCTTGTCAGAACTGGAACAAACTAGCCAATCTGGTGGCAGTGTCATAATAACACCCTGCCCATTTCCTCAATGCAGCATTTAGCTAAACAGTGAACATGCCACAGCCCATGTGGTGATATGTGAGCAAAAGACAGACAAAGATGTCAGAAAGTGATGAAACTCCAGAGGAAAAAAAAAAATCAACTGATGAGGAAGAAAGTAATAGCTCAGCAGCCGTTACCGTCCCAAAGAAAGTGGATGCTGTGAATAAGTAAGGTAAAAAAAATAAAAATAAAAAAAATGTCAGCGGTGTGGGTTATTGTTGGTTATTTTTTACATTCAGAATATGCAGAAAGAAAATGTTAAAATAAAGCTTAAGTTCAAGTGACTTGAAATGCAACAGAATCTTTGCCATGATTTATATCGTGATATATATCAATATCAATCAATATAAAAAAATATATCATCCATCCCTATGTCTTTGCATACAATATAAATGGACTTGTATACATGCTGTATGTACACATACAAACACACAAAAACCACAAACAAAAGTAAACATATGCACAAAGATATGCAAAATGGCAACCACAGACTCATATAAAGCTTTAATGGGGTTATCTATGGTACATTAGCTAAGAGACACCCACACACACAAACACACATACACACAGTGTGCTACTGCTCCAGTCTGAACCAAAGTATGCTTTGCAACTTCATACGGCATTACTAACCTTCACTTTAATACTGTACGAAACAGGCATCCGCTGATGGTTAAAGTGCCCCGTCTGTAACCTCGAATCCCCAGAAAAAAAACACACACGTACACACGCGCATGCCTTTAATGACATTTTTCTGCGGCACATTAGCCATTGTGCGGTAATTAATGGAAGAGTCACGGTGTTCAAAAAAAGCCAGTCTTCTCTCTGCAGACTAGGAGCTGTACACCACAACAATGGCTTAATGAGTAAACACACAGCATGTCTCATGAATAAATTATTTGTGCCTTGCAATTAATTTTCCCTATTGAAGCTTTAAAAAAAAAAAAAAAAAACAGAGCCGTTACCAGTCTTCATAAATCAAAAAGAGGAGGGGGTTGTGAGAGGGAACATGACAGCGATTTGTGTGTATGTGAGTGTGTGTATGTCTGCATTACTATTTTTATTTGCTCGGACTTGTGTATCTGTAGGTGTCTGTGTGTGTGTTTCTGCGTGTTTAAAACTTACTGATAGGAGCTTCCACGTAATTGGTCGGACCTGTCGTGGGATTCCTGACCAGCTGAGTTTCCGTAGCTCGTCTGTAAGACAACAGAAAAATTCAGCTTCCCCCAGTGAGCATTTTTGGAAAAACACTTTGCTTCTCTTCCCTTATTTATGAATATTTTTAATGATAGGTGGAGAATGACTCACAGGAAACAGACACAAGCACATTGAAATGGAAGTGAAAAAGAAAACTCACATTTCACATTCAAGGCATAAAAACTATTATCTCTCCAATCTTAATTTAACAGAAGGCCTATGCCGATATGAGATTCATTGGACAAATGTCTTATCCAAAATTATCTTGAAAATCAGTACACAATATTTATGTGGATTACTGATTATTGAAATAGCATCAAAATCTTCAAACATTAAAGCAGGCTTTACTGATTAAACAATTTCACTTAAAACAATCTTTCACCCTAAAAGACATTGTTAAAGAAAAAAAGAAACATTTAATCTACAGTTTTTTTCTAGTCTCATCATTGCTTTCTCCACTTTCCACCAAAATAATTGAGTTTTTACTGGCATGTGGCTGTGGTTAGTCTTCAGTCTGGTGCAGGTGGGGCTCCATCTTATGTTCTTTCTCAATTATGGTGGTAAGAGTACTAAACATTGAAACTATAACAGTATATATGACACATAAAAACAAAAAAAACCATCATGGCCTTGTATGCCAACAACAACAAAAAAAGAGTCACTAAGATAGAAGAAATACTTTTAAGTTTGATGATGGAAAGCCAATAAAGGAAGAAAAAGGTCCATAGTCAAAGCTCTAGAGACATTCAAGTGTTGCCAGGTATTTTTTAGGAGTTTGGAAAGACAACAGTGTTTGATTGCCGCCAGCAAGGACACTTTCCTCGGCCTGATCAGTCGAGAATGAGGTTTAAATCATCTCCATACGTTACAGGACTTGTTGGATTAAGTCAAGATGATGACTCGACCAGCCAGACTACTGCATCACAGGAAACATGGGCAAGGTGTGTGGGATTTACAGCCATACTTTTTTAGGAAAAAGAGAAAAATACAAAAGAACAACAAAAACTTATACTGAACAAACACTTGGCTGGCCACCAAGAGGGCTATACAGACTGAAGACACCAGAGGAGGGCATCCTTGTCAGCAATGGAGTAAGCCTTAATCTAATCATACTATGTTACTCCCCTCTGGTTTTAGCTCGTATTTATAATTTGAAAACATGGGGTGGGTATCTTGGCATGTAACAGAAATAATGCAAAAGCATTAAAAAAAAAAGAATTTCCAAACGCTGGAAGAGAATCAGCAAGTCATCTGTGAACACCTGAAATAATCAATCAATTAATCAAAGAGACCAACCAATCGCTTGCTCACAGTCCATTCCTCCCATCCTGCCACTCTTCCTTCACTGAAATTAGTATTTAATGGGAACAGACTACAGTCTCTCCAGGATGGTTAGGGGAGCTGGCAGGCTGTAATGTAAAATAAATCTGATGGAAAGATGCAAATTGAACTTTTAAATTGGAGAAGAGTAGCTCCCTTTGGGTCCATGAAGACCCAGAAAATATGGATTAATGCCATCTACTACACATTACATCAGGCCCGTATTACACACTGAGAGAGGTGTGTGTGTGTGTATGTGCGTGCATATGTGTAATGTGGGGAAGTGTGTCACTGACAACAGTATCTTGCAGTATTTAGTAAAAGTGTCTTCTATTTCATCCTATTTTCAGTAAATCTGACATAACAACTAGACGAGGATAAACGTGTGGTATCTTGTTTCCCTGCACCAAAAGGAGGTCATGTTCAAAAAAGGCAGCTAAAGATCATTGTTCACTTCAGGGCTTCTCCAGTAGCTTTGCTCAGAGACACACTTTACCTGAACCATGAAGTCTGCGCCTGAGAAAAACTAAGGGCCAAACAACGTACAACTTCTATTTTTGACTCGCAAGCAGAAAAGTACATTTCCTCATCAGAAGCACCCACAGCTGTGGAATTTTGTGCTTGGACAATTTATCACGCATTTTATTTACTCAAATAAGTTTCTTAAGTGTTCCAAAAGCCAAGTGGAATCAATGAGCGCACCACCAGGACTGGGCAGCTTGGGATATTCAAAATGTATGATTGTGCATTTTCAGCAGTGCTTCTTGAGAAGCAGAGGGGTTCCTGGAAGGGTTCTTGCCAACATTAGCTCATCCATTATTCACAGATAGCTCTCCCTCTGCCTAAGCCCTGCAAGTATAGAAATCCCCATTAGCATTCAACAAGCCATGCCGAGGCATTCAAAACTTAGACAAACACAAAAAAGCAGTGGAAATTTCTTCACTTGTAATTGCATCACCACTGTTGTTTCACCTGCATTCCGAGAGTGAAGAGAGTAAATTGATTCTAGTGCGAATTAAACAACGCTGCCTTAACATACTTTTTTGAGTAAAAAAAACAAAAAACAAACAAACATGCCTCATGAATAAGCCAAATTCTTTCTAAACTCTTACTCAAGGCACTGGCTGGAAAATGATAAGACCTGAGCGCACAGAGTGAACAGTATTGATTACTGCTACCAAATGACTCTGCCTCGCCTGTTCTTCAAGGCAAATGCAATGGAAAGTCAGTGACAGATAACAGAATAGAAAATAGCAATCAGCTAAACAGTAAGGGGCTAAGTCCATTGGCTAAACTGAGTGAAACGCATTAGAGCTTGTTCAGCTGATGGGAGTAGCTATTTATTCACTATGGTTCCTATGCATCCTCCACTTAAAATTTCTTCCTTACCTTGTCCCCAGTGACTTTAATTATATAGAAATTCAATACACTGATCTAGTGCACAGCGCAGCTCTGCTGGTTTGTAGGGAATCAGTCGTCAGAGTACGCAAAGGTTTCGATTACCCCAAGGCCAGCCGTGCAACAGCAAGCCATAATTAAACACAAAGATGAAAAACTCGCTCGGACATGACACAGGTGGTATATTATCCAAGTGTTCTCCCTTTCTGTTGCTCAATCGCTTTCTCTCTCTCTCCATAGGACTACAACATGAGGAAGACATTTATGCATGTGCCAGTATGTAAGCACACATATCCTGTTACCAAGTTTGGTCGCCTGTAATAAAATCAACAAATTCCGCATGTAGCGTGCGACAGCTGAAGTGGAGTTATGGCTGAGGAATCACTTTCAACAGAGTCCAAATCTTTATCTCAGCAGCAGTGCTCCATTCATTACGATTCAAGCGGCTAGTCAAAGGCGTATCTGCTCTTGCCTTGCACCCTTTGAACCTTCATTTGCACTGTCAGACAAAGAAATGAGTCCATGAATCTTGTGGGCTCTGGCTTAATTAAACTATGTTATATTTTCCCCACCTGGCATTAATCTCACCATAGGAGGTACAGAGAGGAGGGGAGAAGGGGGCGTGAGGCACAAGTTGGCTAATAGCCTTTACCTCCCGAACTGCCCTGACCTCCAGAAAGCCCTGCTCACTATGCAGGCAAAGCACTGAAACAACGCAGAAGTAGCTCATGGAGGAAATACACCAATGTGTGCGTGCACCTGTGTGTTTCTGTGAGGTAATGTATGCATTTGAAGTAGCTTTGTGTGTATGGTGTGTATCTGCATTTGTGGATATGTATGGGTGTGTGAAAAGGACAAAGGACAAATATTCGCTTGGCATCATGACCAGCAGAATGAGTCGATCTGCTGCTAACACATACATTATACACAAAAAACATGGACACAGTCTCTCCACCTGTATCCTCTGCCTTTCAAGCACTTGCAAGCAGCGTCCAAGATCACCTGAGAATCGAAATCACAGTTCCACCCACATGTTTACAGATGATTTAGAGATCCACATGTTGACTATCCGAGTCCTAGTTATACCATACTGGCATGACACATAAATTCAACTGTGAAATAATTATATTCTTGCAGTTTTAATTATTCCTGGGCTTATTTGAGCTGGGATCTCGATTTAAGGGAATATCTAATCCATATCCATCTGTAACACTGACTCCATGGCGATGCTAAACTGTAATGCAAATTGCACGCATATGGGGAATGTGCTTAAAGATGTCTTTGCAATTCTATGTAGCACCTCGCTCGGCTTCAACTGATCATTTTCTGAGGTACAAAATTCCTTTTCCCACAGAGGGAGACGTGAGCGTAGTTGATGTACAAGCTAAATTGCAGATGTCGTTTCATTAGTGTGAGGATAGCTCATCTCTTAGAAAACATATCTGACTCTCTGGGGCCTCTCTTGTAACATTATGAATGAGACAGCCAAGCCCTATCGGCACTGGAATAAATTAAAGGCATTCCGTGACATTTTAGTCTGTTGTTTTTATTCAGCGGGCACTTGTCATAATGTGGGCAAAAAGTTTCTTCAAATGTCCCGAGGCAAGGAGGGGCTTGCTTGTCCCCGTCAGTTTCAGCGAACAAAGTTAACAATGCAAGCAAGCCATTTTTAGCTGACAAATGGAGTCATCTCCCACTACATCACAGTAGCCTGTACCAACGGGAAAATTAAAAAAAAAAATTTAAAAGAACATTAATTCAAATTGTCAAGGTATTCCTTAACAGGTCTCTATAGAAAAGATGCAGAGGCAACACATTCAAGCAAAGGCTCAATTTAGAGCCAATTCACCTCCAGGCAATCATTTCAAAATATACATGTAAAGGTGCAAGCGGGGGCAAGGGAAAACACAATTCCCCTTCTGGGACCAATAAAGTATCATATTATTTTATACATGCTTCAGGAATTAGTGTGATCAGTACCATGAGTGTTTATCATGCTGGCAGGCGCAGGCCTCCGGGGATTGGTCTGCAGAGACAGACTCAACCCTGGAGGAAGCTCTATTCCTCAGAGCCATGAATAACACCTGTAAACATCAGCAAAATATGTGCAACTCAAGGGCAACTGCTTCCAGTCCTTTCTCTGTGTTCTTTCTACCGTTCTCCATTATGCATGAACTTACCGGGGTGCACTTTGTCTTGGCTGGAGTTAAGCTGGGGACCACAGGGGGTGATTAGGACACCATGTACCTTCTGTTGAACACCATAACAGCTGTTCTGATATGGGACCCTCAGAGGTAATGAATGCTCAATGACTCTTGCAACCTTCAGAGGGCAAAAATCTAACTAAATATCATGTTTGTATTTCATTAAAACACATTTAACAGGCAGGTGACCAAAATCATTATGTACCAGCAACAGTTTGAGAGTTACAAAGTGAGGCGAGGGCTATCAAATGTATAAAACAGATGCACATGCATTCACACATGCATGCTGGTAAACAAAATAAGTTGCATTAGGAAAGTCAGTATCTTTGTTATTTCATTTTAAGGAGTAAATGCAAATTTTCCAAACCAGTGACTGCTGTCCTCAGGTCAGAGGTCAGGTCTGTGTAAATGCACATGCAGCATTCCCACAGCACTTACGCCTGCAGTGGGAATGCACTTTTTTAACATTAAAAAAAAACTGCCAATCCCTGGCATACAACAAAGACTTTTCCAGTACAATCATTCAACACTGAGCAACCAGCACCTCCAGCAGATGGAGGTTTGGTACCATGATAAAGTCCGCCTCAACATGCAAGAAAGTGTCCTAGCCACCTCTGTGACGCAGATATTCTCAGTCTGCTTGGGGATGTGAACCAGTAACCTTTCAGTTACAGGAGCATTTCTTTAACATTTTGGCTGCAAACTACATTTTTCAAAGGCAAAGGTCGTGATCGTGACAGGGGCTCCATTAACAGTAGCTTTTAGGTTCTGATATTGATTTCACACACAAAGATGAGTTCATTCGGTCAAGTGCCAACACCTGAATCATGCATGCATTTATAAAGCCCAGCGTGTTTTCTGAGTGGACCTAAACAACGAGGCTTTAGGAGTTTAACTGGCTAATAGTGAGGCCGTAGCAGAAGCAGCCAAGCAAGATGAGGCTGTGGTGATACAAAAACAAGAAAGGCCAGATGTAGCATGGAGTAAGCATGAGTGAGTTTGCTTGTGTGCATGTGTGTGTGTACCTGCACTATTTCTATGTCTGCCTGTCTTCCTGCCTGTCAGTCAGTCTACCTGCCTGTGTGTACGGTTCTGTGTGAAGGCTCGTAAGGAGAACTGAACACAGCACAAAGGGAGGAAGTGCTGTCAGTCAGTCCTGGCTGAGCGGGGAGCTGATGGGAGCAGGAAGGGAGGCAGTTGGCGGGCCAGAGCCATGCACTATTCAGGCATCATTCAGATGGAGCGTGACCACTGGGGCACAACAGCACAGGGCTCTCACCAACACGTGTGTGCAAATGGACACACACACACACGCCATTCAATCAAAAGTAAGTCTAATAACTCAAGCTTAACGCAAGCCTAAATCCTAAAAAGTTGACATTTTGGAGAAAGCAACACAACAAAAAGGGACGCTGAAATGTGAAACGTGGACACATTTTAATACATTTTTTTTTTCCAAAATTTGTTTCACGCCATCTGTAATTAACAACCAGTCGACTTCATCCATTCTCCTTTTACAGTACAAAAGCTTTAAGAGAGTTTAAATGCAAAAGATATACCATAAGTGCAGTTTTAACTATAGCCACAGTAGACACATCCAAAGCACCTCCACTACCCATCAAACAATGCAGTCTTTAGTGTTACTACTATGGTAAAAAACTAGACAAATACATCCGTTCTTTCCTTGTAGCAGGCATTATCCCAGTCACGTGGAGCTATTTTGCTTGAGGGAGTCAGAAAAACAATACTGTCTGGACGGACACCTTCATCATGCAGTGTATTAAAAAGTTAAGCTCTGCCATAAACCTTGAATGCTGTGAGAGAGAGTCCTGAATAGTGCGACTCATCTAAAGGACAAAGTGACGGCGCCGGGGAGCAGACGGCTAGTAAACTAATGGGACTCTTGTAAAAAGATACTCCCCCCTGGATTATACCTGCTCAGGAGGCCTGATGGATGGCCCAGATGGCTGTGAGAGGACACTGAGCATAGATGAGTATACAGGTGTGAAAGTGTGCATACTGTAAGTGTGTGTGTGTGTGTGTGTGTGTGTGTGCTGTAACAAGGACCTCTATAGTGGAACTCCTGAAGCTCTCGGGCTTGCCTGTAATTGATTAAGCTTAAAATTGATTCCAAATATGTGACCTGGTAACAAATTCCAAAAAACAATTTCCCTAAACTGCAACAAATTTATAAACAGACAATACTGATAGGTGAAGCGAACAAAAATTTATTGCGGTATATGTTGGCATTCTGAATTCTGGTTATTTTTCCTCAGCAGCTAATGGTCATATTTTGTGGAATACATTTCCACATTTTAGCTTCTCTAAAAACAACTCATTAATATGCTCAATGAAATCAGTGCAGAGCCAGAGGATAATGAGCTACCACAGCGCAAACGCTAGCTGTGGAATCCAAGGAAACTAATAATGCTATTAAGCCTGTTACAGGAGAGCTGCAAAGGCAAAGCATGAAGCTTTTCCCTCCCAGGGTGACAAGTTTCTGATCACATTTAATAAAAAAAAAAAAACTGTCAATCTGTTTAAGATACGTCTGTTTTCCAGGTTGGACAATAGAGCCCACTACATCTTCCTCGATGTACAGCAGCATTAAAACCAATTGTTCAAGAGTTGTTAGCGATTTGTAATGCTTTCAAGTTGTTGCTCACACAGTTTGTCTTTGGTCTCGCTGATGTCAAACTGTCACTTAGGCACCTACAAACCATCATTTACACACTCAAAAGCTAATTAAACAACCTTCAGCCCCCCTAAACAGCTCTGAGACGAGTGTAAATTGAGTGTTTCCAAAAGTAAATTATAGTGGGTACAGTCAGTATTTTAGTCAACCAATCATGTCTGCAATTCAGAAAGCATAATTTGTTTTAATTTGATGTTGTCAACCATTCTACGTGTCATTTTTACCCAAGTATTTAACATCTTAATGCCTCGGGACTCACTGATTTTGGGGTGTTTAGTATGGTGACTGACAAGGCGCATTTTACATATCTGGTCCATAGATTATCTTAACATGAGTAAGATTATAGCATTAAGATTTTCCCTTGATGAATGTCAAAGGTACTGCCGTAGAAAGGGAATGGCTTAGAAGAAGTGCTGAGACAAAGAGCTCTGACATTAATCGCGTGTAAGACTATAATATGATTTTAGGTTAGAAGTAATATTGCAAATGTAGCAAAATAAAAAAAACACTGATTCAGCGATACCCAATCATACAATTTCATTTAGCAGTAACTAAAAATAGTCTGCTTACCTCTACACACCAAATGTTTTCTCTATGAGCATCACATTACTTTTTTTTTATAAATTATTATTATTATTTTTTTTATAGTGCCTCACCTCTGACCTCAGGCTGTAACTGTCATTTGATGGCCTCAACAGTAAGACAAACAATTTGAAGTGCATTAAATTCCCCTCTGCATATAAAACAAGTGCTCAGCTTCAGAGACAGGTCTGAACTGGCCTGAAGGTGTGATCAAACTTCTTTTAAGAAACAAACGATGAAAAATTCCACAAATGTAATGTATAAATAAACTAAGCCAGACAAAGTGGAGAGTTACTGGCAGAAGACAGTTTGTGGCAGTAAGTCAGGTGTTTTGCCTGGGGATACCCAAGGCCCAGTATTCCACACAGTGTCCTCTAACACAGACGGTACAACCCACAATGCATTTACACTTTTCCTTCCCTCTTCCTAACAATTATCAAATGGAAATTAATGGTTAGAAACTAATGAAAGAGGAATCCTAACAATGATCATTCTCACTGTTAAGTTCCTCTATGTTGCTTTATCTCCTGCTCTACATTTCCAATCCACATGACACACTTTTGAAATTGCCACACTCGCATGGCACTTTAAAACACAACACTAGGACCAAATTAAAGTGAATTATGCTGCCAATTCCCACTTCGACGGCAGCTGTTAACTTTGCAAACGTTGCCGACGGTAAGTCGATCACACGGTGGCGAGCCGGGTAACGGGATTGTGAGTCGCAGCACTGTAAACAGAGAAGGGGAGTGACCGTGGCGGAAGCAGAGGACCTGCTGACCACAGCTGCAGCAGTGAAGATGATGATGTTAGTTGCTGCAGGGGTGGAGATGTAACAAAGAGCTGCAGCACCCCCCACAGAGAGGAGAGAGGTNGTTGCTGCAGGGGTGGAGATGTAACAAAGAGCTGCAGCACCCCCCACAGAGAGGAGAGAGGTACCTACAGGCAGCAAGCCAACATAAGGGACTCTGTTTGTGTGACAATGTGGATAGTTAGAATTTTTTTGTGTTTTATTTTCTCCTATTTTTTGAATGTTAGTGCACATGCATGTGTGCACAAGTATGAGCTAAAGGACCACATGAAAAAACAAATAAAAAGAAACAGAAATAAAGAAGAAAGAAAGAAATATATATAGTTATGAAAGAGACAAATAGGCAAAAGAACTGATGAAAACGGGGAGTAAGAGATGGAGTGAGGATAAATTGCTGAGAAAAGACAGAAAAGGACCATCACCATAGCAACAGCAATATTGCTGCAATCCAGCAATAACTACTTGATGTCAGATGCCAGGTCGTACTCTCAAAATCTATTAAAATAAAAAAAATATGCAGAAAGTCTGTGAAAGCTGGCCTTTCGACTCCGAATCCACCACAGAGAAACCAGCTTAATGCACAAAGCATATAACAGCAAACACAGTTAGCAAGAAAAAGGACACAGACACGTACACAGAACTATGAACTGCAACACATACTGTATGACAGAGCATCTGTTATTGTGTTTGTGAGGTATTTCTCCTTATTTTGTTGTTATTACAAATCATGTAGCCTGATTGTGAATACATTTTGACTTACTGAAGTCTCAGAGTTTGTGTTGTCAACCAGACAGGTTGTGATCTGACAAACCTACTCAGTCAGAGTGAAGAGTGTTTCCCTCAAATATAAATACAACATTTTTTTCCCTTCAGGGAACTTTTTTTTTTTTTTTTTTTTTTTTTAAATAAGAGCTCTATTCAATTCTGCTTCATTTGGAAAGCTTAATTCAGGCCAATTCTTGTCTCTTAAGCATTAAACACACTTGATAGAAATTTGGATTATTAGGGTGAGATTGAATTTATCATGGTCTCATAAGAATTCTGAACTGGGTCATTTTATGCTGAAAGTCTGTTGACAGCATTAACTTTCAAACATACTCTTACTTTGACATTTCATGCAGAAATGTGCAAGCCTCCCCAATTATGCATTTGTGTTAAATCCTGTGTTAAGTTCAATTAAAAATAAAACAACTAAAATTCCTAAAGGGATTGGCTCAGTCAGTTTTTTACTTTTTTCAACTTTTTCCAAGACTTTCCAGCTGGAATGGTTCCCTCCTCAAAGAGCATACAGCCTCCTTCAACAGACAGGTTCGCCACAGGACATCCAGAATAATTAGCTGAGATCAAGCTGACATCAATCACCTCACTTTCACACACACACGCCCGGGTCATCACCTTCTACATGACCTTACACGCTAACCAGATCGCTGTCATCACCTGTCGCGAGATTCACAGGAGAGAGAGAGACAGCACTAAGTAGACAGAATGAGAGAGAGAGAGAACTTGACAAGGATGTGAAAGACCGGAATGCAAAGAAGACCATGAAAGTAAGTTAGACAGATTCACCAAGAAAGAGAGAGAGCAAAGTCAGAAAGTTAAGAGTGAGGAAAAACAGGTGGAAAAGAAGGATCGCCATCTCTCCCTCTAAATTCAATATACTTTTGGTTTCATAATATCACTCAAAGCTTAAGTGGCACACTGTGTGACTTTCTGCTGCACGGTGCACTCTGCTCCTCTCCCTGACTAGATTAGGTCGGTTGTAACGCCGTGTTGCTGCAGCTGTAATGCCAAGTTATGGGCTCCATCCATCAATTTTAAGGAATCATACACGCATAAGCACAAACACACCTGTGGACACAAGAGACTGGCAGGTCTGACATATCGGAGGGCTTGACCTAAAAACATTGCTGCCTCTGCAATTAATTACCCCATCAAAGTAACAGACCAGCCAATGGATCATTCCAGCCCCGGCCACATCCACCCCACCCCTGTGTGCATAGACGGTGGCCTCGCTTTAAGGACAAGGAGCTTCATCTATTGTGTCATCCTCTTCTTGACTTTTTCTCTCTCAACACTGCAAACATCTGCAAATGTTATTGTTTAAATGCACTGATGAAATACTGATGATAATCAAACAAAAAAAAAAAAAGATTGTTATTTACTTTTGTCCCCAACAATATTTTGTTAAATGAGCATGACTTTTTTTTTTCTTTGTCTTTTCTCATCTATATCCCGCAATGACCCAATTTTCCCATCGGGTTCATTAAAATTTCATCTTATCTTATCTGCCCCTCTCCCTTCCCCGCCCTGCAACCCCCTCCACTCCCCTTACCCTTCACTTAATTATGTCCCGTGAATGAAGTTCATCTTTCATGCTGCCAGCAGCCGGCAGCATGGCTCGCCCGTTCTGGGCTATCTAATCATGGCGCAGAGACGAAACTAAATTTAGACAGCCGGCGTGTGATGCCTGGCAGGCCCTAATGGGGGCTGACACCTCAAGACACTCCGCTGATGTACAGGATACACTCTGCCCAAGAGGGCCGCTTCTTTGTCGACTAACACTGATGACTTCTGAACAAGTCTGTTTTGTTTAAAAGTTTCCGAGGAGGTGGCGCGTAAAGGTGAAGGCGCGTGGCAGTAAGGTCATTTGAACTCGTGTTCGGCCGACGAGGCGGTCTTACCTGTGTAAATGCAGAGAGGACGCCAGCAGCAGAGATATGGGATGCATCTGTCTGCTCTGCATGCCTGTGTGTGTCTGCCAGCTGTTGCTCAGGATCAGATGATCACACTAATTGGTCTGGTTCTTTTTGATGTGAGCTTTCGGGTTTTTTTTTTTTTTTTTTTTTTGCCTCCACCAACAACATTATGTTTTCACCTGCATCCGTTGGCTGGTTTGTTTGTTGGCATGATTACTCAAAAATGTATAAACTGATTTGATTAAACTTGGTAGAAGTGTGGGATGTGAACCAGGGTAGAATCTGCAGACAGATCCAGGGATTTTTGTAAATGCTTTCTTACTATGTTTGTGATGCTTTTTGCTCAGCACTAACTTTAATAACTTAAGGTTAACTTGTGCTTCTGCAATGCTGGATGTAAATGCTGATGCTGCAGTGAAATCATTGTAATTATTCAGAATTCACAAGTCATTGCTTCCCAACTTCCTGCCAAGCAAGCTTGGAGTTTACAGCTCCAACTCTACAACTTCTTGGCAGCTGCTGCTCTGTATTATCAAGCTTAAGCATTTCATCACGTAATATTCTGTAAATCATAGACTGGTCAATGGCTCACTCTTCACATTGACATATGCAGTCACAAACCCTCAGATATGCAATTTAATGAAACCAGAAACATCGAATGAGTATTTTCTGAGTCAAATCAAATAAGTCAGCAAGAGCATTTGAACTTAAGAGTAACTCCAACTACTTATACCATGCAATATTAAAGGACCACACCACCTATTTTGCATGTTTGAGCCTAAGATATTCAATTTTCATACACGTAAGGTTACTGGCAATCATTTCCCAAAGCGTACTGGAATCTTCTTCTTCTTTTCCTTTCGGCTTTCCCTTCAGGGGTCACCACAGCGAATCATCTGCCT